>LLCB01000252.1:0-88189 GCA_001414345.1 Hymenoscyphus infarciens | reverse complement strand
GGGGGAGGGGGAGGGGGGAATGATGAGCATTGATAGTTAGTTGGATGGTATCATGGTTGATGAGGGATTGATGATTGATGTTGAGGATAAAGTTAGGAAGGTGGCTGGTGTTAGATGGCTTGGAGTTAAGGTATACCTAGATAGGTGTATTATATGCCTCATGACAGGTTGGGTATTCCGCTCTGGAAGAAACAAGCAAGTTCCTCATAGAGGAAAAACTCTTAGAGGAATGGAATAGATGAGGGTCTATAGACCAGTATCATTGTCGAATATGGTGCGAACATCGATTATCCAAAGTCACACTAAGTATCTGACGCGTACTATCCCCCCCCCTAATTACATTGTATGTGCACGGTCGTTTTAGTATGGCAATGTCTGTGCACCGTACAATGTAATCAAGGGGGGGGATAGTACTGGTTGAAGGATCGACTAACTATTGAATGTTTAGCCTGAGTAGAGTTCATGCTAGTCGAGTAGTAAAAAGGTTTGCTACGCAGCGTACACCTTGTATGACTTTTTGATTAATAACCCGAGTTCACTATGATCTTCTGCAAGTCAAAAGATCCTGATCCTCGTTCATTTCCTTGCAAGCTGAGGTGCGGTGCTGGTCAGTGAGAGTTGTCGAGCTTGTGAGGTTAACCTTGTGCATCTCGGGAGAGGAGTGGAGTGAATCGGTGCCGAGTGACCCACCTGCAGCTCTTCTGCACGCTATAAGTAATATAATTATTCTCCGTAGTATAGGTAGAAAAAAGTGAGTCCCAGCCTCCAAAATAAGAGTGACATTTTAGCCTTCCTAAAGAGGTTAGTGTGGGATTGACTGGACCAAGCTTCTGCGCTAGACATGACGACACCTCTCGTTTCCCCGCCCTCTTTATACTTTTCTTTACGTCTTCTCGTTTGTGAAGCTTGGCTTGGTAGCGAATGCTGGTGTTGAGTGAATGACCCTACATCTTTGGTAGGAAAGGCAGATATCTCTCTTTATGTCTTACGACATGGTTAATTGAGAGCCAACAAGTCCTGGTCCACCTGATCCACCTGATCCACTCTTGCCTGGCTGCCCTGGCCCGGCTGAAGTGGATCCGTAGTGAAACGGCCGAGACGAGAGGAGCGCGCTTGCCTCTTGAGTCCCGAGTACTCGCTATATGCACAAGCTGCACAAGTCTTCTGCAACTGGCTGCAACTGGCTGCAACTGGATTTCCCACTCGACTCGAGGCGCGTTTCAAGGTTCTGCCGCTACTTAGGAAGTCTCTCCCCTAGTGGAAATCCAGCCACCGCCCACCACGGCCAAATTTTGTATTCACGGATGTGATGTGAAAGCTCGGAGCAGGACTTCGCTTCATCGCCGTGCCGAAGTTGAGTGAAGCGGCAAAACGTGCAGTGCAGCGCAGTGCAGTGCAGCTTGCGAGGCCTGAATAGAAACTTGATTTTTAGACAAGAATGGATGCAGACCAGACCAGAAACCAGACCAGCATAAAATGTCCCCGACATCATCCCTGTTCACTACTTGGTCGTGACGCAGCACCTCCTGCTGAACCAAGTTGCCTCCAGCGGCCAGCCTCGCGCACAGCCCAGGAAGCGAGCGAGACTCGAGACTCGAGAGCGAATGGAAGCGGAGCCAACGACAAGACCAGCAAGGAGCGCTCGTCCAATCTTTGCTACTTACCTAGGTACCGACCGAACCAGGTTTATTTCAAGGCCTCGCCTCGCCTCGCCTCGCCTCCAACCTGGCTCAAACTGACATCGTCCTCGTTTCGTCTTCGACATCGAAATTCCATTTCCATTTCCCTTTCCCTTTCCTGTCTCTTCTCATTTGTCCCATCTTTCCCCTCATATCGCAACTTCCTTCCGGCCTTCTGAGCTGTGGAGGACAATGGGTGGAATTGTCAACAACTGAGTCTGTGGAAATCGGACGTCGGAGTCAACATGGGAAACGAACAATCAGTCCCTCGGAGGGGTCCCAATAGGCTGTCGAAGCCTAGGACGAACTCCACCAGCAACTTGTTGAACCAAGTCGCCACGATTGCGCCCAGTCGACAAAACTCTCAGTCCAAGAACCCGTCAAAATCAAGATACAGTTTATTTTCAGATTCAGGTCCAGGGGCAGAGGAGCCTGCGCCTGTAGAAGACGGCCCGGAGCCACGACGAAGGAAAAGAAATCTATTCAGATCGAGAAGCTCGCAAGCAAAGATTCGGACTCCCTTGTACGACCCCTTCGCACCTACAGAGCAAGTCGCCCCAGCTCCAGTCGAGTTGCGAGTACGAAGATATTCAGTCACCTCCAACTCGAACTATTCAAATTCGACGCAGGACTTCCAAACACAAAGGCAAGTCAATCAATCCTCACGGTTTAGAGATCCCAATTGACCATAGAATTAGACCAGCTTTCAATGGCCGCGCATCTTTGCAGCATGTTCCGTATCCAACGCGCCATCAGCGACTCTCCTTGGTGGCAGAAGTCCATTCACCTCCACCCGAGGAGGTCGAGTTTGATTTTACGGCGAGGCAATCCGGAGGGGGATATTCAATACACAACCAGGAGGAAGATGTGCAATTATCGACTCCTCATGTTCCCAGCAGAACGAATTCCGACATAACAAATTATGGGCCAATCCGGCGACGATCATTACTCCAGCCGGGAATTGTAACGAGAAAACGTGTTGTCGGAAATGATTCTCGTCAATCATTGCCCTCTCAATTAAAATCCTCGGAAAGGCTTCAGGGTCTTTCCTATGATCAAGCCAAATCGAAAAGCTCCCCTCTGCTTGATTTCTCCGCGCTTACACCGCCTATACCGTGCAGTACTCCTGGTCAACGTGTGCAAACTCCAAATTCTCAAGATTATGGTCATATTGGAGTTTTCAAATTAGGCTCACTCAGAATCACCAATGGAGCGGCTAGCCCTACGCCAAGTGACAAAATCAGGCCACTGACTGCAGATGGCGATGATGATTATTTGTCAGAGGATGGCGAGTCCAGGGAGACTCACCACCCTCGTCTCAGCCAAAGAAGCAATACGCTCGTTCCAGCCGATACTGCCAAGTCTCCGTGGGTGACTGTTAGACCAGCATCGCCCTTGCGACAAGTGCAAAAACCGGAAAAGGAGCCTTTGAAAATTGAGACTCAATTGCCATTACTTGATCCCTCACTTGCTTTATTCGATTTTAGAAGTAAGCATTCGCCCACCAGGTCTCTGGAATTGGCCCAGGAATACATCGATGATTTATTATTGACGCCATTTTCTTTCGATGCTTCGCCACTCGCAGCTACATTTCAAGTTACCAGTAAACATACTGCTATGGAGGATGATCTATTCGAACCCGAACCTGGCACCCCGCCACCAGAAGCAGCAGAAATAGACCTGATGGGCGCGAGATCGTATGATTCTGGATATGGCAGTACTGACAGTCCGTTGGCTTCGAAAGCTCCCAAGGAACGTCTTCCTCCTAAACCTTTGGCTAAAGCAGACAGTGGATATAGTTCCAATATATCCCTGAGATCTTTCAGCAAAAAGGAGAACGCGCCCATGGTTCCAGCAAAGGATCCTCAAATGTTGTTGTCGAGAGATCCAGTATCGAGAGTTGCGTCTAGCACGTATTCTGTTTCTTCGTCATCTGAAAACACGCTGAGAACCGAGCGTTCATTACCATCTCTCCCACAAGGAAACTCAATATCTCGAAATGTATCAGAATCTAGTCGTAATACTCAATCAACACCACCAGCACCAGCTCCGGTCGCCCCTCAACGACAACACCCTGCAGTACCTCCCAAGAACTCTAATACTTTAGCTAAAACAACAGACGCTCGCGGACCGAATGTACCATCAAAGGCTGAGACTCGCATAGAAAATTTGGCTAAACAGAAGCACAAACTCCAGCAGAGCTTGCCTACCCCAGCTGCGCAACAAACTCAGTTGAAAAACAGACCTTCGGGTGATCTATCGACGGGACGCAAAGATTCACAGCGTGGAAAGAAGATGCAGAAACGCCCACAATTAACGCAGCCAGCTCATTCAGCACCAGTTTACACCGTCCAAGCTATGCCCAGCAATGATTTCAGCATTCCTCCTGTTTCGAAAGATGCGGAAAGAAAGCTGGAGGAACGTGTCGGTGGGTTTCCCGTCGCTTCTTTTCCTAATACGTTTTCTGGTTTGCGTAAATCTTCCAGCAAGGAGACTTTGGGAACGATATTCTCTGTTGGGAGTGCTGAAGTTCGAGAAGAGATTAATTTTGCGCGACTTCAAGGAAAGTTACCAGCCGTTCCTTCTCCCATATCCGAGGTTCCTCCACGAAAGCCAGAACCCAAGAAGGAATCTAGACCAGAAACCAACCGCAGAGCCACGATACAGCCAACTTCAAGTCCAGTGCCGTTTTGGAAGACCTTTGACGTTCGAAGAAAATCTTTGAAAGCTCGCTCAAGGGAATCGAGTGTTGCACCAAAAACTGCGGAACAACGGGAAGAAGAGTTCGAAGCCCATGTCACTTCTTTCGAGACGATATCATCCTCACTCGGCAAATCTCCATATGATGTGGCGGCTGTTTCGACGAGACCAGCAAGCTCAGGGGCAGTTGTCAGAGCCAAATCTTTAACCGAGCAATTTGAATCTGACGCAGCAGCCCGCTTCCAACGAAATCGTAATGTTTCCAAACAATCTCAGGCTTCGATGGTTCTCCAAAATGAACACTCTTACGGCTCGAACAAAGCAGGCAATCCTTTTGCTTCTGGGAAATCATCTCCTAGTCATTCACGTGTTGCTTCAAGAGACAAGTTAGCGCCACAATCTCATGCAAATAGAAGATCATGGAGACTCAATTCTGCGCAGGCGCTTCAAGCTCCTGTGTCAAATTCACAGGGGGATGGTATTCCTATTTCGGCTCGGGATATGAAACAGAGAAAGCCGCCGGTTTCTATGCAGACTCAGCGCAAAATGCAACCTCATTCACGTTCTCAGCCAAACAGCCATCCTGCACCCAGCGCGTCACCATCTCCACCCGAGAGACAAGCACCACAGCCTGCAGTTGAAGCAGCAGTGCCAAAAGAGACTCACGATCAGTGGGCTGCACAGAAGAGCTTTTGGGCTGAGAGAAGAAAATCGGCAGGAGAGGCATTGACGACGAGGAAGAGCATGGAACTTGGATCTAGGCCAGGCAGTACGAGGCCTTCCATGGATGCTCAGCGTGAAAGGATGAGCCAAGGGATGAGCATACCCAGAGCCAGCAGTGCACGACCTAGTAATGAAGTCCATGATCAGCAAGATGGGGTCGATTCTGGGGATTGGAATGAACCGCAGCAATCTCAATATGAACCATGGACAGGCCACTCTACAGGCAATCATCGCAACTATTCTCCCCAATGGCAAGAACAGCAAACGCCGGCTTCTTATCATCATACTTATGGAAACGAAAACGCGTACCCATCGCAAGAGGAATACCACCCTCAAGATGAAGGAGAATCTTACTCTCAATACAATGAAGGGCAATATTATCATGGTACCCAAGAGGATTATTATTCTCACCAGTCGTACGCGGAATACTACGCGCAACCAGATATCAATGCAGCTCAACATCAACAGCAGATTGCAATGAACATACATTCTAGAAAGGACAGCACCGATATGATGATGACGCTTGACGGCTGGGATTTTGATGTCACTTCCCATGGCATGGCTAAAGCTCCACAGAGGATCCGAGCTTGAGTACTTGTGCTTACTACTGCATCTGTTAAACGCTCAATGTCGGCTTTACAGTCACTCCTTTACTTTTTATTTTTCCTTCCTTCGTGGACGGAGTTTCACGAATCACGAACACGCAAGGAGGAGATGGACTGGACATATAAACGGGATATGTACCAGTCTTCATCTTATTTCCTCTTTCTTTTTCTTTACTTGTTGTTTTTTGCGATAACTCTTTGATACCACATTTCTGCATACACACAGACAGCACACGTATGACACGTGAATGATGCATAGTATAGCATTTTTTTCAGTATCTCTCCTTTATTTTACTGCTCTTTTCAGAGCCAGAGAATTTTTTATTTTTTTTGTACATTTGCATTGGATGGTTAAGGGTGGGGCTTGGGATGGTGTTTTTGATTTTTTTTTTCGGATTTGGAAAGGGGGGAATGGGGGTGGGAAGGAGTGGTTGGAGGGGACAAGGAGGGGGGTCGTACTATCACGTACACAGGCACACATAGGTATGTGAAGCCAAATGAATACCCGCACGAGCGCACGCGCGAAGTAAGAAGCAAGGAGGGAGAAGGAGGAAGGAGGAAGGAAATAGTTAGGGGGAAAATTAATCCGGACAGAGAATATGAGAGTTGATACCCTATCCACTTGCTACCTTTGAAGTTCTGGCTTGTGATCTTGTTTCTTCGTGAATGATGGCTCGAGTGTGATGTGTGGTGAGAAGGTTTGCTTGCCGGGTGGGACGGAGGAGGGGCAGGGAGAGTTAGTTTCTCAGCGTGGGGCTACGGAGGAGAGTACAGGGCAGTACGCTATGATGGCCTTGCATTGTGGGTCTGACGGTGCTTCCGCAACTGACCGTGAACTATCCAACGGCCGGAGGAGGTTCCCTCTTGGTATTGCTCAACTAAATGTACCCGTCAATTGGTTGTCCTTTCCATCGTCCCCCCTTCATCGTAAAAGGTAACTTTTTCTTTTAGAGACATTAAGCTTAGTCCGCTGGCTTAATTAGGTTAGGGAAAGTGCTCGCGGCGGAATAATATAGAGGAACGTAGGTATGTAATAGTCCCTCGTGTCAAGTATATTATACTATTATTGTACGAATTTGGAACTTTGATTAGCTCGGAGGAATTTTTCTTATGTTTCTAACTTAGTGGAGAGTTGCTAGAATATGTCGACTATAAGTCTGTTCCCGAGGTGTCAGTGAAATATAGCTATTGCTAAGGCAGCGCTATGAAGTTTATGATTGCCATACCTTAAGTCTAGTACTCAGCTCTATAGCTACGAGACTGTTGAAAAAGAGTTTATCAAAATATCCTGAGCAGAGAGATAATAAAAATAAGTTTAGTTAAACTCCTCTACTCTATACTTATCTATTACGTGGTTATTCGCGACTAAAAAGCTTCTCGTTGTAGAAGCAGCGGTCAATATTACAGATGAAAGTAGGTTTTACTTAATTAACTATGCTTTATCCTTGAATATACTCGAATTAATAGAAGTTCTACTAGATGCCGATAGTTGTGTCGTTTTCCCGACACGCGAGGAGATGTAAGATAGCCTAGCCTCTAAGAAAGTGAAGTAACTCCTACTAATCAGAAGAAGTTCGAACTCTTTCTGAGAGCATTGATAGATTAATAGACTCTATTAGCAGACCTAGCAAAGAAAATACTCTTACTATTATAAGTTACTAGGTCCTCTTCTAGTCTATTAAATAGGAATATAGTATAGGTTTATTAATAGATTATAGATAGAGGATATCCTATTTCCTCTGCTCTTTTAATATTTTGCCTCTAGGGCTACGTATTATAAGTCTACTACCTATACTATCGTTTATTATCTTATTATAATAGTAAACAAAATAGAGAGACTTTGTGAAGCTAGTTTCCGAGATATAGATTTCGCCGACGATGAATTAAGAACCCCCCTCTTCTTAGCTACTAGTTAGCTACACTTTAGAAGTATAGAGGTTATATACGACTTATACTTATTATTAAAAGGAGTAGATCTGATGAAAAAAGTTAAGTAAGAGCAAGTCGAACAACCTAGCTATATCGCGGCAGCAGTTACGATGTTATTCCTCTATAGCAGTGTTACTAGTAGTGTCTAGAATATTATACTACTACGATATGTCGTTGGAAATGGAGTTTAATATATACTATTTACACTATATATTTCTCTTAATATCTAATCTTATTGTTAATATTTTAATCGATATTATAATAATACTATAGTATTACTAAGCCTGTTAGGTTTACGCTTTTTACCCCGGATTTTAAACTTACTTATTTTCAGTCTTATACTTTAGAATTATATGACTTAATATATAATATTAAAAGTATATATCAAAATAGCTAGATATATAGAGCTAATTAAAGAGAGTATTTTTTTTTTAAAAAAAAAAAGAATTATATTAATAGCTTCTTAAATAGCTTTAAAAATTCTTATATAGCTTATATTAATATAAGTAGCCTATAGAAAGTAGAAATAAATTCATTTTTAGGTTTTAGTACGCGAGTTATTAAATAGTTTATAGTTAGTACTATTACGATATTAAATAATTAGTATAGTATAGTAATAATATTAGCTTTAAAAATAAATATATACTATTTATCGCTTTTCGTTATATATATATATTTAAAGCTATTTTGAGAATTTCTATATTTACTAGCTAGCTTCTAGTATCTCACTCTATACTCTCTTATATACCTTCTTTTTAGGCTAATTAGAAGGCTCTCTAAGCATCTTACTAATATAAGAGTGAAAAGAGTAAGTACTATTAGCTATCGCACTTATTTAAGAGGCTAAAAAAGTACTAACTAATCCTAGTAAGCGTATTATAAAGAGGTATAAGAGTAGAGTTAAAAAAGAGCTTAATACTAAATAAGACGTTAAAAGTAATAAGAAGTATTATTAGTAGAATAGAGGTTACTTAGTATAAGAGGAGACATATATATATATACCTTCTTCTTACTTAATAAGCTAATTCCTTAATTTACTATAAACCCTTTCTATTTATTGCTTTTCGTTATATATATATATTTAAAGCTATTTTAAGAATTTCTATATTTACTAGCTAGCTTCTAGTATCTTACTCTATACTCTCTTATATACCTTCTTTTTAGGCTAATTAGGAGGCTCTCTAAGTATCTTACTAATATAAGAGTAAAAAGAGTAAGTACTATTAGCCGTCTTAAGAGAGGTTACTTAACCGATTAAAGAGAAGCTACTATAAATATAAGAAAGGATAAGGCTTTTTAAAAGCAAAAAGGACTATAAGTAGCGTAAATAGTAATATAACATAGTTATAATAGAGAATATACTACCTACTAACTATAGAGGTCTTCTAAAGTCTACTAGGCTAGGAGAGAGAGAGCTCTGTCTATTAAAAAGCGCTTATTTAAAAGGTATTACTTCTAATAGCTTAGAGTAAAGTATCTCTTAAAAGCATTCGAAGTCTACCTTCTAAGTATCTAAATATCTATATCTAATACTCTATTATTAGAAGTATATTACATAGCGCCTCTATATAGACTATGTTCTAAATATAATATACTATTACTAACGCCGACTATTTAGAGGCGGTAATATAAAGAGCTGATATATTAGTTTCTTATAAAGAAGCCGCTCTCTTAGTAAAAGAGTAGTATTATAGAAGGTTAAGAATCGAGAGTAAATAGCACTTAAAGTACTACTATAAGGTAGGTAGGTAATCCTATACCTAATACTAATATATCTACCTCTATATACTTATAGTCTAATTTACTTAATCGTAGACGTATAATTATATATTTATCTTCCTTAACAAAAGTAATATTCTATTATTAAAGGCGTATATATATAAATACTCTATAGTTAACTAAATTAGCGTCTTTATACGTAATCTCTATAGTATAAAGGAATCCTATAAAAGCTAGCTTTATAGTAGCTTTAAAGTTAAGGCTATTAATCTATCCTAGCTATAGAACTCGAGGCCTAGCCTCTAGAGCTTAAGAGGTAATCTAGTGTAATTATAGTATTAATAAAGGCTTTGCTTTCTTCTTCTTATAAGAGCTCTATATTACTTAAACACCTACTATAATTCGACGTAAAAGCAGGGACTTAAATAGCTTTAGATCTAGGTTATACTTTACATATATTAATTAAATCGTGGAAAGGCTAATTTATATAGAGTCTACTTTTAAAAGTCCTTAACTAATCCTACTATATACTCTTCTTAAAACCTACTTATAAAGTATTAAAGTCGTTACTAGCTACGGTTACTAGAGTCTCTTAACCTAGAACCTCTTAAAAGAGTATATATATATACTATATACCTTCTAAGTATTTAGTAAGAAGCTATAATAGAGAAGTCTTATATATATCTTAGATATCTTAACTTTATTCTTTATATATTTAAGATAATTAAGAGAGAGATTATCAAATTAAGAGACTACTAGTATAGATACTAATTAGCTACTATTCTATATAAATTATATAAGAGAGCATCTACTAAGATATTATCTACTCCTAGTATATACTCTAATTATATGTTAATATTAAATTAGGTAGCTAGGTATAAAGTAGCTTATAAGAGGCGATTTTAGTAGAGGTATCTTAAGAACTACTTAAGAAGTCTAATCTATATAGTAGTATTATCTATATAGATAATTACTCTCTTCGTCGCCTATACCTTCTCTTATTATTTAAAAGATACTCTTACTATCTTAATCTTAAAGATATTTATATTAAATTAAGAGTCTTTTCTAATCCTTAGAAGAGGTAACTAAAGAGCGTGTTCTTTTAATAGTATATACGTATACTCTTACTAAATATATCTTAGATTGTCTACTTCTAAAAAGAAGGCTTCTAGGCTTTTAATAGAGGCATTATAAAAAAGGTATATATATAACTAGATATTATTAAAGAAGTATATACTATTAAACCGCGGTAATATCTTATTCTACTACCTAAGGTTCTCCTAGACTTTCTTTAAGAGGCGTCTCCTTTCTATATAAGGTATATAGTTAGGCTATATATATATAAATATCTAGAAGTTATAATAGAAGGCCTAGCCTAATTACACTATAAGAGCGTAAAAAGATAAGAGGCTAGTAAGCGATTTAAGCTTATTATAGGTAATACTTCTATAGTTAATAAATTAGTATATCTTAAGCTTTATCTTAGCTAGCTTTTCTAGTAGTATAAAGGCTCTAAAAGCAATAATATCTATTAAGTACTCTATTACTTTTAAGAGTGTATTTTAAGTACTCTTTTTATTATTAATTAATATACCTAATATTTAAGTAAGAGTCCTATACTCTATAACTTATTTCTTAAAGAATTAAGACGTAGCTTTAATAGCTTTAAATATAGTAAACTTATTATCTAAATAGTAGCTTATAATATACTACTCTAAGTATAACTGTATTATTTATTTAAGAGCCTTTATAAAGATATTAAAGATAAATAGTATTATAGTAAGGCTAAAGAGTAGTACTATATAAGTGTAATAAATCCCTTTCTATTAGAAACCTAAAAGCTAGTATATTTATAGTATAATTAGTACTATTTGAAAAGCGTTAGATATATCTCTTTTAAGTATTATATACTCTTAGCTAGCTTCTTATATTATAGCTAATATCTCCTAGAAAGAGACGTACTTCAAATATATATATTTATCTAATATATAATAATTTATTAAGTAGTCTTTAAAGTAGAATAAATAGTATATTTAGTGTCGATCGCTATTAGACTTTAATTTAGATATAAAACTAAGTAGAGAAGCTATAAAAGGTACTCTCTAGCGTAGATTAACTTTCTTAATTAAGCTAGCTTTTAAATCGTCTCTTACTTTTAAAGTTAAAAGCTTATTAAATTCAGTAGCTAATAAAAGGTTCTTTAATATATATAAAACTTCTAGGCTCTTATACCTAATTAGCGCTCTAAATCGAAGTATATTATTGATGTTTTCTAGAAACAAATAATCAAGATATTAAAGTAATAGTATCTTCTATACTTTAAGAGATAATATAGAAGGTAATATATCTAGTAGTGGTTTTAATATATTATATAAAGAGAAGAATACTATAGTATTTAATTAAATAAGTGTAGAAGAATATAGATAAGAAGATATAAATTAGAGTAAAAGATCTTTATTAGTACTACTATAGTCTCTATCTATTATCTCTTCTATACTAACTTCTTAGCTCTTTCTTATCTCCTTCTTATTACTCTTATCGTCTTCCTTTTATAAATAGATTTAAGTATAATTTAGGTCTTTATAACTTCCTAGTTTACTTATCTTAAAACACGTCTATAAAGAGATATTGCTATCTTGATTATAACTTTAATAACTCTCTCTTCTTCCTCCTCTGCCGCTGTGGCCTAGTCTTCTTATCTAATAGTATTAAGCGATTATACTCTTAGATATATTCTATAATTCTGCCCTTTTTAATCTACCTCTACTAACTACCTTTTCTTACTAGAAAAGTACTAATTAGATTACCTCTATCTAAGTATAATCCTTAGCTAGGCCTATAATTCTATAGTTAAAGTTATTAAGCTAAACGTAGACGCTCTTACTAAATAAGGAGATTATATATATAGTATATGCTAGAAAGTAATAAGACTACTTAGTAGTATTAGATTTAAAGACCTTTAATATCTTCTTCGCTCTAATATTCAGCGTACTAGCTTCCTTATTAAAAGAGATAGTACTTTTGTCGTTGTTAATTAAAGAGGTATTATTATCTAGGTAGTAGAGATCTCTTAGCTTAAATATACCTTATATAATTTATATTAAGTACTTCTTATACTCTAAGAGGAGGCTATTAATTATACTAAGTATATAAGAGAGGATATTCTTACTATTATTATTTACTACTAATATTCCTTTTAATAGATTACTTTCTAGATTAATTCCTTCGCTTATTAGTAATACTTCCTAATAAGGAGAGAGGTTAGTCTATTAAGTATTATTAGTATATACTATCCCTTCCCCTAGTATATTAAATCGTTAGCCTTACTTATCTATTTCTTAATTAGTAACTATTAATATAGTAATATTACTTTAATTACTCTAGCTAAGCCCTAGAACTCCTACCAGGTTACTCTAAGCAGTAGCGTCAAAGTTATAAGAGTATCTCGCGCTAAAATTAGCTTATAAGTAGCTCTAAAAGTTAAGGTATTCTATACTAAAGTTACCTTAACTAAAGTTGCTTTAGAGGAAGCTCTAAGAGTATCTCTAAGAATATCTAAGGACAAAGCTCTAAGAGTATTCTCTATTAAATAGTCTCTCTATATAACCCTGGTATCCGCTATTATATCTACCTATATATCTATTAACTTAGGAGTATTAGTTGCCTCGAAAGGGGAGAGGGTTATTCGGCCTATTTACTTAGACAGGGTCTTAGAGAGAGAGGTTGAAAAAGAGCTTAATACTAAATAAGACGTCAAAAGCGACAGGAAGTGTTATTAGTAGAATAGAGGTTACTTAGCACGAGAGGAGGCATATATATATATGCCTCCTCCTTGCTTAATAAGCTAATTCCTTAATTCACTATAAACCCTTTCTATTATAATATTCTAATAATATATTTAATTAGAATACTATAGTATTTTATAATAAGAATACTACTAGCAACACTACTCTATAGCTATAGAGTGAATTCTTATAGTATTATTCAAGTAGTCTTTAACGCCGCGTTCGACAAATTCGCTACGTATGCTAGGCTTCTGTTTTAATATACTAACTAACTAGTTAACTATATTTACTATTTTTTATATACTCAACGCTTATATACGCTATTCACCGTCTTACTATAATATTTATAGTAGTTAGTTCGAAAATATAGTTTACGCTATTTATATAAGAAGAAGCTAAAGATTTTATAAGAGAATATATATTAGCGTAGGTGCTTTAAACCTAGCAAATACACTAAAGTAGTATTATCTTATCGATATCTATACCTCCTCGTATAATAGTACCTACTAGCATTTTTCGGTGATTAAATATTAAGGTCTATCTATAGATAAGAGGAAATCTAGAATTTTCTTTTTATCAAATCGTACGAACTGTTTGTTTACTAAGCTTAAACTTATATATACCTGTTATATAGTCCCAAAACTAGCATTTACGAGCGACTGCTTTAAATATAGACTCTACGACGAGGTCGTCGAAGTCCAAGAAGAACAGAGGGAGCTTATTCAGGAACTAGATGATCTCTGTGTCCAAGCTAGTGAAAGAAAAAAGATTTAACAAGGAACCTTTTGCGAATTCCTCATAGATTTCATCCACGAGATTGATGAGAGAGCGGAAGAGGATGCTAAAGAACTGAGGGAGCTAGGCCTTGTACTTGATCCAAATTGTATCCACGTTTAAGCTAGATGTTCGGTGTTTGTAACTTATTTGAACGCTGAATTCGTTGCTTAGTTTCACTTCCTAATCTCTCACTCGCTCACTCCTTAATATAACTCGCTTTTCTATCTTTGGTGGTCGAGAGTCACCTCCCTTTCGGGATTAGCTTAAAGGACATGTAAGCAGCCCACGAATGTAAATTTTTAAAGCGAGTCTCGGTGGCTGACCTATATGAAAGCATGACATGGTTAATAATGAGAGGAGTTGTACGGCCCTGGATAATTAGGTGGAGCGAGGTAGGAAAGAAGGCGAAGTATCTCTAGTTAATTTCTTAGAAGTGTCTTCTATAGTAAGTACAATTTCAAGCCGATATGCAAATTTTGAATGTTGAAAAGTCCACGATCAAGTAACTGTCACTCATCCATTCACACCCTCCTCAAAACCTCGCTAAACTCCACTCCAAAACTCCCCTCCCAATCCCGCTTCGTCCTCACCGGCACCCACCCAACACCCTCCCTCTCTCCGCTATAGTGTTAGAATTACTCGCAAACCCAAGCTCACACAACAGCGCATCCCCACCAACCCACTTCCCCTCCGCCAACCACCCCGCCTCCTTCCCTACCCTCGCAATATTCTCCGCAACCTCCTTCCGACTCAATCTCCCCGTCCCACTAAGACTAAACCCCTGTTCGCCCACGGGAACACTCTTCTTCCCCTCAACCCTATCAAGAAGCACAATTTCGTAGAGCGAAGCGAGATCAAGGATATGCACGAAATCCCAAACTCCTTCGCCAGAACCTACATACTCAGCAACTCTCGAAGCGAGAGCCTCGAGCCCTTAAAGGGGATATTAGATAGTGAGTTTATCAAAGAGACCTGAGCCAAGTCCGTAGATTACAGGCAACATAATGATTGTTAGTAGTACATGTTCCAGCTCCCTTATCTACACGACCAGGAGATCAGTAGTTCGCTAGCCATAGGACTCGAGTTATTGACTAATGTAAAGGTAGCTATATATCTCTATGTCTTTAGCGCTAATGGAAGGTGCAAGTTTCGAGGAATGTTTTGCTGACTGGGCGATCTGCTAGGTTTGAGGTTCCGGAAGTGTGGAGGTAATATACTTCCTTTCCGGGATTCTGAGTCGTTCTTTGAGCTAGACCTTTGTTGAGGATGACGTGCAACATCATGCAGTTCTCCAGGACCTTGTCGCCAACCCGTTGAAAAGAAAAGGAGTACATACTCAACCAAGCCAGTCCAAGAGAGAGCAAGACATACATCTCAGCCCTACCAAGAGCGTAACTAAGCCGAATGGCTCATTCAACTCAATAAAAATATTGGCCATTCATTTCAGTAAGCGAGAAGCAAAAGGCTAGCTAGTTAGGAGAAGGGAAAGTTTTTTCTTAGTCTTTTCAAAAGGCTTCGACCGTGCCTTGGCCTCTTCTTGTACTTCCTTCAATACATAGCGATATTTTAGACACAAAATCCTGTTCCTACTCTACTGTATAATTCCCATCGACATGTAGACATAAACAAAGAAAGCTTCATAACTCCATTTGAAGACCATCTGATGAGACCTTAACACCATTACATTCTAAAAACGCCAAATTTCGTAGCAACAGGTTCATTCTTACCCCCCAACGCAGCCCTCAATCCCAAGCCAAGAACCCTTCGCGTATGACTAGGTGGTATAACGCCATCATCCTAATTCCATTAGCACATCCTCACTTCAACAACCCCATCTCCCACTCCACCCAAAAGAAAGAGTAAAAGAGGACAGGGGAAGGAAAAGAATCAACATACCCACAACCGAGCACTCGAAAAAACAGCCTCACTCTCCCTCTCAATCCTCTCCTTCAACTCCGGATCCACCTTCTTCCCCACCGTCTCCATAACAGCACTCAACTGTTCCCCCCCCATAACCCCAATCTTCGCATTCGGCCACATCCACAAGAACCTCGGTCCATACGCCCTCCCACACATCCCGTAATTGCCCGCTCCATTACTAGCACCAACTACAACTGTGAACTTCGGAACATCAGCACAAGCCACCGCAGTAACAAGTTTCGCGCCATTTTTTGCAATTCCTTCGCGCTCGGCGTCTGTACCAACCATGAAGCCAGAGATGTTTTGGAGGAATATGAGAGGGATTTGACGCTGACAGCAGAGCTCGATGAAGTGCGCGCCTTTGAGAGAGGATGTCGAGAAGAGGATTCCGTTGTTGGCTATGATTCCTACTTTTTGGCCGTAGATGTGGGCGAAGCCTGTTACGAGGGTACTTCCATAGTCTCTTTTGAATTCCGAGAAGACGGAACCGTCTACGATACGCGAGATGATTTCATGAATTGGCAGTGGTTTTCTGAGATTCGTTGTAGCGATTCCTATTAGTTCCTCGGGATCGTGGAGGGGCTCTGAGTAGGTTGTTGGAGGAGGGAAGGATTTCTGAGGCCAGTTGAGATTACTGATTGATCTTCGAGCGAGAACTATTGCGTGGGCGTCGTCTACGGCTAGGTAGTCTGTTACTCCTGAGATGGAGGTGTGCATTTTCCCACCTCCGAGGTCTTCTGCGCTTACTACTTCTCCTGTTGCTGCTTTGACTAGTGGTGGACCGGCGAGGAAAATGTGACCTTGGCCGTCAACGATGATACTTTCGTCTGACATGGCTGGCACATATGCTCCACCAGCGGTACATGGTCCCATAACGACAGAGATTTGAGGAATACCCTGGGAACTCATTCTAGCTTGGTTGAAGAAAATCCTACCAAAATGCTCACGATCCGGAAAAACATCTGCTTGATGGGGAAGATTGGCACCTCCGGAATCAACTAGGTAAACACATCTATCCTAGTTAGTTAGATTTCCAATCACAGAAAAAGGGAACAAACGGTAATTTATTCTCCATAGCAATAGCCTGCGCCCTCAAATGTTTCTTCACCGTAATCGGAAAATAAGTTCCCCCCTTGACCGTACTATCATTGGCAACAATCATACAAGTAACCCCCTCAATAACACCCACACCCGTAATAATTCCCCCAGCCGGTACCTCCGCCTCAGGATACACCTCATGACCCGCCAACGTCGAGAGTTCCAGAAACGAAGTTCCGGGATCTATCAAAGCCGTAACCCTATCTCTTGGAAGCATTTTATTCCGGGCTATATGTTTTTCCCTAGCTTTCGCGGAACCTCCCTGGTGTATCTTCTTGGTTAAGGCTTCGAGTTTTTGCATGACTTCTCCCATCTGAGCAGCATTTTGCTTGTATTCTTCGGAGGAGGGATCGGTGATTGTGGGGAGGACGGATATGGCATTTGCTTGGGTGGGTGTGCTGTGGGTTGCTATGGATCGAGCTGTGGTTCGTAAAGGGAGGTTGGTGTGGGTTATTGAGGGGTAGCATTTTGCGATTCGGGTTGAAGCTCTCAATGCTTCGCGGGAGATTTTTAAGGTCGACATGGTGAAGATTGGAAAGAATGCTGCAGCGGCAGCGCAAGAGACAATTGAGAGATTCAGACAAGAATTGCCCTGTTGATGGACACGATGAAGTGAGAAGGCGCGCGGGTTATTGACGGTTTAAGAGCGGGTTACTGCATCCCTGTCAAACGCGGGGTGCCAGGCCAGGATGCCTCGGCGATCATCTTTCTGTCAAATAGGCGCCTTCCCTTTTAATAGTCTCACCAGGTGGACTCTTTTACTTTCCAAACAATGTAAGAAAACTCCTCCAGAAACACCATACACTCCTTCGAAATGACTTCGTTAAAATGCCTCCGTACCCTCACGCGACCAACCCTCTCCCTACACCCAATCCCCAAAACCCTCTCCCTCCCAACTATACGATATGCCTCCTCCAAACATCCCTCAGGGTTCGAACCACCCACCCAATCCGACCTCCACGAACTCCGCGAACGAGTCCAAGAATTCACCCGTCGAGAAATTTCTCCAGAAGTAGCTTCTCTCACCGATAAATCCAACTCCTTCCCCCACGAAATGTGGTCCAAACTAGGGTCTGCAGGTCTCTTAGGAATCACAGTCAATGAAGAGCACGGCGGTCTAGCAATGGGATATCAAGCCCATTGTATAGTAATGGAAGAGATTTCTCGAGCAAGCGGGAGTATAGGACTGAGTTATGCTGCGCATTCACAATTATGCATAAACCAGCTACAACTCAATGGTTCCTCGTCTCAGAAAGAGAAGCTCCTTCCTGGGTTGGTGGCTGGTGAGAAGGTGGGAGCTTTGGCGATGAGTGAGAGTGGTGCCGGGAGTGATGTTGTTTCTATGCGGACGACTGCTCAGGAGGTAGATGGTGGATATCTCTTGAATGGAACGAAGATGTGGATTACGAATGGTCCAGACGCAGATGTCATAGTCGTTTATGCTAAAACTGAGCCTGAAGCGGGATCAAAAGGAATCACAGCTTTCCTTGTTGAGAAAGCGTTTAAGGGATTTAGTTGTGCGAGGAAATTGGATAAAATGGGCATGCGAGGAAGTAACACGGGCGAACTAATTTTCGATTCCGTCTTCGTTCCTAAAGAAAATATCCTAGGGTCCCTAAATCGCGGCGTCAAAGTGCTTATGGAAGGTCTAGACATTGAACGACTAGTTCTCTCTGCAGGACCCTTAGGAATAATGCAAGCCACCCTCGATGTCGCCCTGCCCTTCACTCACCAGAGAAAACAATTTGGGATTCCAATTGCTCATAACCAATTGGTGCAGGGAAAACTGGCAGACATGTATACAAAGCTTCAAGCTTCGCGGGCTTATACCTATGAGACTGCCAGAAAAGTAGATGAGTTGGGGGAGATTAGGACGCAGGATTGTGCGGGAGCGATTCTGTATGCGGCGGAGAGGGCGAGTGAGTGTGCGGCGGATTGTATACAGTTGCTAGGTGGTATGGGGTATGTGGAGGAAATGCCTGCTTCGAGGTTGTTGAGGGAGTGAGTTGCATTTCTTTCTTGCTCAAGTCGACTGAGAAACGTTACTAACTTCGAACAGCGCGAAATTGTATGAGATCGGAGCGGGAACGAGTGAGATACGGAGAATGGTTTTGGGAAGAGTGGGTTCCCTTTTTCCAAATCCCTCACCAGATTCCATGTTACTAACTTCTCGTAGGCTTTCAATAAAGAGTATGCTAGCTATGCCTCATGAGTAGAATGCTACTTTCCAACCAGAACCGCAAAATACCCCTCGCGCTAAGCGAATCTAAATTTCATTTTGTTGATCTCTCAAACTGAAGGGAAAAAGGGAGTCGTACAAACTTTGTTACGAGGAGCATGACCCACTTAGACTACATTCACCCTCTCCGACATTAGAAAGGAGTTTTCATCGTATAGCTAGCTTTTGCATTGTGTCAAACCGTGGTTACTCAGACAAGAGTTTATCAGAGTAATATCCATCACCCGAACTTCACTCTCTCAAAAAAATCTCTCAAATCGGAGGGAGAACGAAGTCTTCTAAACTTTGTTACCGCGAACGTAATTCTCACCTCTCCATTCACTTCCTCGTTATAAAGCAGAGTGGAAAGGAGTGTTGAGATACATACCTACCAACAGTGTAAATTGCAAAGAGAAAGAAAGCATTTCAAATCAAGCCTAGAAGAGATTATCCAGCAAGTATAAAAGCAAGTCCGAAGCTTTCCCGTTCGAATTTGGAAGAACGAAATCTTTGAGCCTTCTTTACGATGAAACGGATCTCTATTCACTTATTAAACAACGAGGTAGTCAGTCAGTCACCCAGATAACTAAACCCCTTTCTGAAGGGAAGGAAAATCACTTCAAACCCATCCCCATGCAATGATATGTTTAAAAAGGAGTAAAATAAAAATAGGGTATAAGCGGTATGGTATATCACAGATGTTCCCTTGCCCTTCCCAAGTGGCGCCCCCATATCATATCCCATTCCAAAAAGCGCCCACTTATTCTGGCCAAAAAATTCCCCAAGTAATATAAAAACAAGAACAGACCACCATTTGCCCTACCAATCCATATGTTGCTGCAGATAAAAACCCCACTTTTCAGGTCGTTTTCGTACCAAGTAGTTACCGATCCACGCCAATTGTTCACGCCAATCCCAAGTCCATTTCCTTTTTAACTCATGTCCCAGATCCCAAAGCTCATCCTCCTCGATGCTGACTTCATTTTCCTTTGCCATGTTGATTGCACACTATACAAGGACACATCACGTAAACTCCTTCTGCCACTTCACAAGCTGTCTCGTAAGAGCATCCATCATCTCCAAACAACTCAGATCCTTAAACTCCTTCTTCTCTTCTTCCCCCTGAGTCGATCCCGTTCCCTTCTCCCCATTAACTTTGATCATCGGTAATCCATCCGCAATCCCCCTTATCGTCTTCTCAGCCGCCTCTGCACTACCCGGAGACATCGATTCGCCCGCCATCTCGACTTGTATTCGTGAGATGTAATCCAATATTGCTGATACCCGTTTCCTCATATCTCCCATCGAGATTTTGCTATTAGCACTCTTTGATTTCGCCGATTTTCCGCCTTCGTTATTCGAACCTTTATTCCCCGAGGCGTGGGGAGTTTCGTCCGCCCTCGGTACGTCCCTGGATTGTGATCTCTGAGGAGAGTGGTTGTCTCCTTCCTGTAAATCGCGATCTTTCGTATATTGATTCTTCCCCAACTTTCCTTTCCGCGAGTTCGGTGGCCTGCCACCTTTTCGGTGTGAGGTTGGTGGTTGTACCGCTGGCGGGGGTGTATCAGGCGCTGGAGGTTCAAGGACTACCGGTGGATCTATAGGCTGAGGAGGGGCGATTTCTGTTGTTTTTTCCGTGGTTTTTGTTACGGTTGCTCGCACCGTTGCGAGTGGAATATCTTCCGAAGGTTCTGAATCTATCATTCCAAAACATAAGCCAGTATCCTTTTGGAATCAATCTGCCTTCCTTACCTTCAATCCTTCGACGTTCAGCACGCCCTTTCCTCTTATTTGCTGCCTCTTGTCTAGACTTTTCTCTCTCCTCTCTCATTTCCTTCTCTCTGTGATTTCGAGCTGCAGCTCCTCTGATTTTCTTTGCGCCGATTGCGCGTCCGTTGATACCATCGTCGGATTCTGCCTGGGGGGTCTGATGCGGTTCGCGAGACGGAGAAGGGGAGGGCGATAACGTTCTTTGTCGTTTAGGACCATCTGGTTTCCTGTATGTATATATAAGTGACCATTCCCAAAATCATGATTGGAATCGGATTGTGCTTACTCTTCACTATCGCTGCGGACTCGTTTCTCCCGCCTTGTTGTTGCGACAGTTCCACCATCAGTACTTTCTCCGCTCTTCTCCCCTTTGCTAGCCTCTATTGCCCGGCGCAATTGTTCCTCTTCGTCATATGCGGCATCTCTACTATTCATTGTAGACCGTCGTTTTGCGCTCTGTAGGCTCGAAGAGGGGCGCCCGCTTTTGCTGCCCCGTGGAGATCGGGTGCCATCTTTCGAAAAGGAGGCGGCTCGTGAGGTTGTCCGCGACAGGCTTTGGTACAAGGGAAGATAATGTGAATAGCGTTGCCTACGGGTCATCATATTAGCGGATTTTCAAAATAAGTTGTAATGAATGGAGTTCTCATGTCGCCATTTCGTTGGATTCGTCGTAGACAGCCTTGTGAGACCTGATCTGCGCCACCTGCTCGCATTGGGGCTGAAGGCGATCGAATTCTCAAGCTTATTTGGGGTTCTCGAACAATTGAAAGGGAGCATACCCATTTGGTGCAGCAAATATCTTGTGCAAGTCCTTGCGGCATTCTTCGCAGAAATATTCGTCTGGGCTCATGTCTTCGTTCATGATGCCCACACAATATCCATGCTGCCATACTTTGCAAACGTCGCATTGCAAGAAGAATCCAGCACCATCCTCTGTTATATCTGCGACTGAGATTGTAGGTTCTTCAATGCCATCTTTTATGCCCTGCTTGCTATCCTCATCACCGAGTTGTGGGGGGCCTGGGTAATCGTCAAAGCCACAAATGCAGCGAACGGCTTCGTCGTCGTCGGCATTCTCTTCAATGCCATTCGTACTCTCTATTTGAGTTGTAGGAGGTTTGGGTGCCCTTTCTTTGTCGTCGCCACGGCCGCGCTTTCGACGTGTCTGAACAGCGCCTTCAACGGGGGTCGCGATGGCATCATCGGGAGGTTCTGACGATAGCGATCCCGAGGGCGTCGACTTGGGAGGGGATTCAGTCTTGGGATTCGATCGAGTAGCTCGCTCGGCGCGACCAGAGGAGTTTGAGGAGGCGGAGGAATGATGTGGATTCGATTGTAGAGGCTGGCTTGAACGAGCGGCCCTTGAGGAGCGCCGAGCAGTGTCCATCTTGGATCAGTATTTTTGTGCAAGAGGTAATCGTACAGTATTGGGAAGGGATAAGAAGAAGATCTGCGAGCGAAAGCGCGTTGGCAGATGCCGAATTGAGGTGTAATTCTCGTGGTGGATGGAGGCAAGTTGAGAGGAGCTCCAATCGGTCGTATTTGTAAATGGCGACCACTCTTCAGGACGAGGGAAAAGAAAGTCGAATTGAGCTGTTGAATAGGATTCGAGATGCTAGAGCGACGAGGAGAAATCCGCGACCATCAAACGAGAGTGAGAGGAGGATCGAGGGGTCATGGTCGGTGGTGGGCGAGGAATGGCAAAGGAGGAGAAATAAGTTCGTAGGAGGACTGACTGCAACTGCACCAAGTGGAGGACGGACGAGTAACCTAGCTCCCCCACTCACTCTCGGCCGCTCAGGGCACCGCACCTCCAGCGAGGAGCGCAGCCCGTGCTTCGGCCGCCGTAGCCACATCAGTTTAGCAGTGAATCGGCTGCCACGTGACTGAGACATAGCGCTCCCCTCTCGGGCCGGCCTCCGGCCTCGGGGAGCTAGCGGATCGGTTTAAGGGGACTAGGGTATATTCCTAAGCCAGATTGCTGGCAGCACACTACACACTACGAACACTACGCCCGTCACATCCCCATCAACAACACCAAAATTGCTCTACAGCCGACATCTTGCTGCCATTGACCGTCCCCTTTCGCTTGGACACTAGTCACTCTCAGTCTTCCCCTTTGTCGTTCTACCCGTCGCTCTCTTCCACCTGTCCAGTCAACCACTTTACCTTGCGTGTGCGGCGTCATCTTGGAGTGCTGAGCAATCGGAGAATACTGTACGTCCTGAACAACACCGTTTGACAACACCAGGCCCAGAACTACCACCGGCCGACTTTTCTGCTTCTTTATATTATTGGACAAGGGGGATATTTGCAGAAATATTTTAAAGGGGCTATTCAGGGGACTCTGGCTGATTTCCGATTTATAGAAAAAGATAGGGGAGAAGGAATTTCGATCTTGCTCCTTTTGTGATCGAGACCTCGAGTTGCTTGATCCATCATCAACTACCCTTGATTCTGAAAAGCGTGTTAGATCTTGTGGGCTGGCATTCCCGCCATGTCCATGTCTGTGATGGGTACGCTGGTCCCCAAATCCTACTCCGCCACATCAGAGCTGGGGAATATATTCTTCTCAACTCAGGAGATAATGTGGAAATATATTTGGGAAACTGTTTGCCCTCGGGATAGTGGCTGACTCTTGCATCTGGAACCCTTCTAGGTTACTCTCCCGAATCACCAAGAGACATGTCCCCCGATACTGGCTCCCCTTACCCAGAACGGCCCATTCGACCCATGCCCAAGAGACGTCTCCGTGAGAGACTCTCCCCAGATGTAGCCGATTCCATTAGATACCCTCCTACGCCAAAAACCTCAACCACCCTGTTCTACCACCCCTACAATGCGAGGGAAGATGTTGGAGTAAATGGAGTTGTAGAATCTCAGCACCCAAGTGAGAGGGAAAGAGCGGAGGAAATGGAACGTGGCTATATTACTAGGAAATGCGGAGACGAGCTTGATAGCGATGAGGATGATGCAGCGTATAGGAGCCGAATCTATTCAAGACATTCGGAGACCACGACTGGCAGATCATACCGCTATGTTCAGAAACCGGAGAACAAGAACCCAAACCCCCAAGCACCAGCTTCGAATGCTTCTTCGGCGGATAGTTATGACTCTTTTGAGAATACAAACAACAAGAAAAAGAGAAAGATTCCAACACCCGGAGATGCGGCATTAAACGGAGGTCATTTATCGAATGATTTGGCTGGCATGGGAGTTGCTGACGATATAGCGGAGGATGTGACTCCTGCAAGTTACCACAGTCCCGGAACCGTGACTTCCCAAGGTCTTTCTGGCCCGGGTCGAGGCAGGTACGGTCGCATCAGAAATGGAAGGAGCCCTCTTAGGACCTTGTCTGATCCAAATTGGGGAAACGGTCGAACCTCAAAACAACGTCAGTAAAAATGTCCAAACAAAAGTTGCGCATCCCTTCTCTTGCTAACACGCTTAAAGCGGATACTCCAGGCATCATAACCCATGCTATAGCCAACGCAAATGCAAACAAAAATTCCATTCCCCCCGCCAGAGGTCAGGAAAACTCCAGCTTGCTACAACAACAAGCTGCCAAGAAACCTGCTACCGCATCCACACAGTTCACTTTTACCTGCAACTCGCAAGTACCAAGTTACCCTGGACCACCCACTCCACACCAAACCCCAAACAACTCGAGGGTGAGCACGCATGCCACGCAAACAAGCCCCAACATGTCTACCATGACCACTGCTCAAGCAATTGAGCGATCCAAGCAAAACATTGCCGCAGCTCAACTTCAAAAGCAGCCTCCGCAACCTGCACCTGCCAAGAAGAATCGGCGCCGTACTGGCAAAGAATATTTAATTGCGGCTCGTCAACGGCGGCAACAACAAGAGTTCAAGAATTATCACCATCCCCCATCTGCCGAAGATGTCTGGATCTGCGAATTCTGTGAATACGAACGTATCTTCGGTACGCCACCAGAGGCTCTGATCAAGCAATACGAGATCAAGGATAGGCGCGTTAGGAAACAAGAGGCAGAAAGAAGGAGATTGTTGGAAAAGGCAAAGATGAAGGGACGAAAAGGAAAGAAGGGAAACAAGGGCTCGGCGAAGAATACCTCGACCACTCAAGATCGGCAAACGTCGAACCAGCATGCTCCTCAATCCGCACCCATGAACTCGAACTCGAATCATAGTCAAAGCCAAGGCACCCAGAGCGACTACTATGAGAACGACTACGAACATGACGATAGCCAGCCCGAGGAATATGCTGAAGATACCCAACCACCGCCACCGCCCTCTCCAACCGGCCCACTCAAGCGCCGAGGTGAAGTTGTACATCCCGATCACGGCAGACATCGTTTTGTCAATAGTGCAATACCGGTATCTTGAGGCTTTTCGGTTTCTATCATGAGTGTCGTCGCATATCAGAAAGCTGAGGCTATCCATCGGCAGGCTTCGGACCGCATCGAGCCATCGAATCAAGCTTTCCTTCAACAAGAAACCTTCCGACCCCAGAGCCTCACCTTTCTGGCTACACTCCTCTTTTCCTACGTCATTTCAGAATATTGCGAGCATTGCATAGAGCGTTTCTCCAGCATCAGGATGCAAGCAATACCACCATACACCAACATCCCCTTCCCCTTCACATTTCCCCTTCTTGTAATTGTTTTCTTCCCCCTGCATCACTCCTCTCACAAGACAGACATGATTCCGGCAGAATTATTTCATACCGGTCCAGCTCCGTGGTATTAGTCTGCACACGCCTGCTTTTTGGGCGATAGGTTGAAGGATTACTGGAAACCGCCCAACATTGGACTTGGAGCTGTACATTCACCCGCTGACAATGGCGTGCTCTAGTAGCTAGCCATTGTCCCCACCAATAGAATATCATTCCCATCAATCAGTGCATGCTCTTTGATTTTAAACTTTGAAGTAGCAACATGTTGAAGTGACTATGTACCCATCTATTTACAAGTACTCGCTGGAATTGGTAAGTAACCAACAAGTACCTTCAAATTCCGTCTTAAGCTCGTCCTGAGTCCGCCAATCCAACGAGCCAACCCGCCACCAACCCCTCCTCTAGCCGCCTAGATGCTCATTTTTGTGAGACATCAAGAGGGGTCGTAAGTAACAACATAAGCAAGGTTCCGAATCCTTCACACTGCAACAGTCGGTGATAAGAGAAAGAAATATGGAGGGGGCGGGACAAGCCGTTCCCTTCAATGGCGTCTAAGTGGTTGCTTATTTGGGTCTAGTATGGGTAAGCTACGTGGGTGAGCCGCTTTTCGATTTCAACAGTGGAGGTGGGGATTTCACAATTCGCAATTTCGGATTTGAACCACGTTTTTTTTTACTTACAGTTTAAGTCTGAATACTGTATCGATACGTATTATTTTTTTTACCTATATGATCTTTGATATCTTTCCCCGAGGTTTTGCGTGCGTCACTTTTGTAGCTACCGGAAGATTACCTAGGTAGTCGTTCTTGTTGTTTCTGATTTGTCTGACGAACCCCCCTTGCTCAATCGGACCGCACGATAAGTACGATAGGATAGGAAGGGAAGAGAGCCACTGTTGTGCAACGACACGAAGGCACGATGAGTTCGAGTGCGTCTCCTTCTTCGGATCCTTCGGCCAGTACAGCAACGGGGAATAATACTAGGGAGGGAGGGGTTGTCGTTGAACCACAACGGCCTGAGGTCGCGCAGGGTGAGGTTTCTTGGGGGGAGGGGAGTGCACCCAGTATTCCTAGTGTGGATAATGAGAGTGAGAATGTGCGTTTTTGCCCTCGATTTCACGTCTCTATTCTTGGCTGGACTTTTGGTGTTTGGGTTTTGATGGTAGTTGACTCGTGAATTTAGGGAGGAGATACCGATTCTGCGATTGGGGGCATGAGTGCTATGTGAGTCTTGAGATGTGAAAGGGGAGGAGAGGTGAGTGATGGCTGATGATGGATAGAACGAGTACGCAGAGTTTGAGGAGTAGTATTTATACGGATGTTGAGGAGAATGGGAGGACGTATCATCGGTTTAAAGAGGGGAGTAAGTTGACTTGCTGTTTTTTAATTGAATCTTGACTAACAGGTTTTGATAGAATATCCGTTGCCTAATGATGCGGTCAGTACGAAAAATTCTGGGATTGAGTTGAGGGCGTATTTGGCTAACGCGATTTGGGGGTGTAGCAAGAGCAAGAACGATTAGGTGGGTTTTTTGAAAATCTCGGACTGTATGGGGAATTGAGAGCTGATGAGAATAGATCTTCAACATGCATTATTTGGTGTGACGCTGGAGGGGAAGTTACACCTAGCTCCTATTTCAGATAAAATCGAGAACTGTCTTGATATCGCAACTGGTATTTACCCACCCAATCTCTCACTCCACTTCGAGTGTTAACAAGCGATATAGGAACCGGAATTTGGGCAATAGAATTCGGTAAACTTCCCATGCTTCACAGTATGTGAGAGGCTAATGTGGGATCTATAGCGGAGAAATATCCAAATGCTCGAGTTTTAGGAACAGATCTTAGTGCTATCCAACCTTTGTAGTAAGTGGTGTCTCCTCTCGCAAAAGATGCGCGATTTTGTTAACGCAATAACATTAAGTGTACCGCCCAATTTACGGTTCGAAATCGATGATTCAGAGGATGAATGGATTTTCTCCGAGAGATTTGATTATATTCATGGACGGGCCTTGTTGTCTTGTTTTAAAGATCCAGCGTTTGTTAGTAAGTTATACCCATATTTACGTGCTCTCAATTTGTTCCCATAATCTCAAATTAGACTTTTGACTTCTCCTCGCTTCTTTCTTCACTCTCTCGTTCCCACACTTATCTCACATCCAAAAAATACTCACATAACTCCAGTTCAACAAGCCTTCAACTCCTTAACCCCGGGCTCCTATCTCGAACTCCAAGATGGAACTTTTCCCTTCCAATACATCGGCCCACCACCAGTAGACTCAGCAATCTACAAATGGAACCAACTCGTCGTAGCTGGAGCCGCCGCCTCGGGCCGTCCCGTAAGTTGATGGGTACACTGTTCCCCCACTTTCTCTTGAATCACACCTAAGTTTCCCTGTGCCGTATCCCGAGACATTTCTTGATCGGCAAAAACTAACTCCCCTATCTTCTAGTGGACAAACACGGCCCATTATGCACGCTGGATGCGGGAAATTGGATTCGAAGACGTCGTTGAGAAACAATTCTATTGGCCCACGAGTGCTTGGGCTAAGGGAGACTACTTCAAGAAAGTTGCAGCGTATTGGCAAGCTGATTTCTTAAATGGGATTGAGGGCATCAGTTTTAAGGTTATGGGAAAGCTGGGGTGGGAAGCGGAGGAGATTAAAGTCTTTTGTGAGAGGGTTAGGGAGGATGTTAGGGATGTTGGGATCAAGGCTTATTTGCCTATGTGAGTCTTTTCTTTTTCTTAGGTTGCCCCTTGGTTTGGTATCCTTTTTGACTTTGTTGTTCGAGTTTGATGAGAGGCGAGTAGTGAGGAAGTGAAAGGAGAGGGATGGGACTCCGCTAATGTTTATTTTGCAGAACTGTGGTTTATGGTAGGAAGCCACTAGGATCGACACCAGTTGCGAGTACCGAGTCTGTGGCTGAGAGTGGTTAAGGTTTTGCCAATACACAGGATTTCTTTTTTTCTTTTTTCAAAGACGTTTAGAATGGCAGCATATGCAGAATGATACAGACAATTTTACTTCCGGTTAAGTTAGAAAGCTAGGTCATCAATTGATACCGGAGCACTTCAGTGAGTTCTAAATTTGATTATTATTGTTACAGTGTACTTTAGCTAAGGACATTATACTAATTACTTGGGTATGGCACCGAGTATCCAGTCCTTTCCCGGTCCGTATTCCCCTGAACTACCCTAATTAAGGCTCGAGTGGCCATACTTTATTACTCTACTGTATTCTACGCTAACTTGGAGTTGGTCAGTGGTTCGTTGCCGAGCTGCTTCTCCCTAAGTAAGAGCAATTGTCCCCAGAACATTCCAACAGCCCACCTCTTATGCACAAACCGATCCTCGCCCTCCTTAACAGCTGATTTAACATCAAATCTTCGGAAAATCTCTACAACAAGCTTCTGCATCTCCATGACCGCATAGTACTTACCCGCACACTCACGATCTCCATACCCCCACCACATGCCATATTTTTCCATCCGTTTGATGCTTGCTTCTGTGACATCAACACCCTCACCTATGATCCAACGAGATGGGATGAATAGTTCGGGATTGCGTCCAAAGGTTTCGGCGCTGCGGTGCATAATGAATGGAGATGCTCCCATATGGGCACCAGGTGGGACATACATCCCGTTAGGTAAGTCATAACCAGGCTCTGACACAATACGAGGAAGAATAGTCTGGGCAGGAGAGTCTCGGCGTAACGTCTCTTTAATGCATGCCATGAAGAATGGAAGCTCGAGAGTCTCTTCGTATGTGGCACATGGTTTTGAGAGTTTCCCAGCATGGTCTGCAGACTCTATTTCTGCGACTATTCGGGCGAGATGCTCGGGATTTTGAAGCATGTTATCGATGAATGGGGATATCGCTGCTGCTGCACCATCAAGTGTGGCCGCTGTAAAGGTAATGATTTCCGCTTTGAGGTCGTTTCTTGTGTATTGATATTCGTTTGGGTTTTGGCTGGGTTCGAGACTAGAAGTTTATGTTAGCCCTTGGCTTTAGCAACTGATTGGGCTAGGGGGTACCGACCCGTCAAAAAATAGCTTTTCTCCGTCTTTTTTGACAAGTGTATTTCGACTGTCTATCATTTCATCAAAATGCTAAATAAAAATCAGGATAATTGTCGCTACTCAAGACTAGAACTAGAGACTTACCGAATACAAGTTGGCCATGTTTCTGAACGTTCGTGTATAGCACCAGACATGTTTCCTCAAGAAAGGCTTTCGGAACAGTGGCATTAACCATGGCATCACAGCAGCTGAAGCTGACAATCCATACACACCAGTAAGGGAGGCAATTAGACCTTTGACGTCTTCGCCCTTTTTGACCCAGCCTAGCGCTCTGCCATATACAAGATGGCTCCATGTATCGCTAAGAAACCATCTTGACGAAATTAGTCAACGAGCTCCTTTAAACATGTTGGATGTGGATTTGAAATACCGTAGATGCTCGGAAAAGTCAATCGGCGTATCATTCGAGGACCTTTCTCCCATGCACTCACAAAGCTCCACAACACGCTCACTGATCTTCGATTCGTGATATTGCTTCATGGCAGTCATCGAGCACTAAAAATTAGAGTGTTAATTTGTAGAAGTAGAAAGATTCTCATTTGAGACTTACACATGGAGCAACAATTTTCTTCTTTGCTAGATGATCCTGATGTTTTAGTGATTGGAACATGGCTTCCGTATGTCCAAACATCCAAGATCCATAGAACTGAGGTTTGTCTGCACTTCGGTGGTATACAACTGGTAGGAGTTTTGGGTCACTGAAAGAGAGCAAATTTGGAGAGAGCCGAATAACAGGGCCTAAAGTTCACAAGTGTTAGCAGAATTCTCGCTTGCGGAGGGTGGTTCCCCTACCATATTTCTTGTGAAGATCGAGGCCAAAGGTAGGCACAGATGCAATCATGTAGACGAGATAAAAGTCTGTTATTCCCCCCCAAAAAGGGCCAGGAAAGTTTCTCAAGGGATGGAAGTATCGATTGTAAAAGCCCTTCGAAAGCACAAACAGTATAAGTCCAACAAAAGCATAGTAAAGAATAGCCACAGGGCTAGGCATGGCAAGTGTAGGAACTTGCTGCCACCATTGGAGAGGCATTTTGAGAATGGCAATAGAATTAATTGACTTTGGAAAAGGTTGGTTTACAGTTTAGTGAGAAGAGTTGATCTTTTTGTCCCTCTCAAAAGAGTACCCTGTCACTATCCCTTCCATTGTCCATCAGTACACTGAGAAACGTGCACCAAAAACCGGATGTTTTTCGTTCAAACAAGCACTTTGATCGATCACGAAGGGGACCATGCTGTAAAACATACCCACTTTTCAAAGCGTTGAGCCTCGAAAGTACCCATTTATTCCCACTCTTGATTGCACGTTTTAAGTTTCCATAGGATTCCTGGAAAGGATTCCAACATAAACTTGGCCTTGACAAGAGGTTCTGAGTTTCAACCCCAAACTCAATTGCTGAACCGGGGTGCTTATCATCCCACTTTACCTGTCAAAAGTGACAGCGACGGGATTTCAAACCCAAAGCGGGTGACAGAACTCTTGGCACGCCAAAACTAACACCCCTCCTTTGCAAACATAGTCACAACACGCGTAAGCTATCTGTAACTATCCAAATTAAATCTATCAGCTTGTTATTTGACTCTCTATATCGTTACAGTTCTATAGACGCTACGTTTAGTAGTTTATAAACTTTTACATAATATTATCCTAGCCTTCTAAAATAAGCTTCTTAGTAGTTACATGGTCGTCGTTCACTGCGAAGGTGCTGCTTTAAGGGCTTATATAAAGCCTAAAAAAGAGCTTATTATACTTGGTAGTAGCCGCGGGCCTACTTTAAACCCTTTAACCATATCTGCGACTTGTCGTTAAGATGAATTAATGTGTAAAGAGAATAGAGGTGGATTTTGGTGTGCCAAGAGTTCTGTCACCCCGCGTGCCCCTCTTTCCGCTTAAACAAAAAAACCCTCAAGATGGTTCAAGGGTACCGCGATCTCGGACAAGATCCACTAAGAATTGTAGCTGGTTTACTGACATGTGTACCTGACATCTGCCAACCAGGGGCACGTGGCCCAGATTCTGAGTCGTGGTTGAGGGGGTTTCAACGAGTACCTTCCTGTTGTGTTCAGCGCGGTGCAACCAAAACCCATCCCAAGTTGATATTGAAACAAAACAATAACCAAGTATCATCTTAGGAGTATTGTTCGTTCCCAAGCCAGCCATCCGAATAATCCGGCTAAAAATTGTGGTAATCCTCAGCTAGCCTTACATTTAATTGATTTTAATATACCCAACTGCACCTCGTACAAAATTCTGTTGAGTAGATGTAGTCTCACACCATCAGGCCTATCTAAAAGCCGCAACAGCAATGAATAGAGACAAAAGACCCCCCCGAAAGATTGTCTCGGTCAAAAACAAAAGAGAAAAGGCGAAAAAGCCGGTAGTAAATCTCTAGCGTCGGTGAATATGCACGCCAAGGTAAAGGAGAACTGTTTCTGGAACGACATACTCGTAATCCCTGGAGAAACCTTGATAGAAATAAGGGTCAACCGAACCATGTCTTTCTGGGCTGCAGTTGGATTTGTGGGGTGATGCAACTTGACCTTTAGCGAGAATCGTGGATCGAGTGATCGTTAAATAGGCTTCAAACAATAATAAGTCTCATGGTTCTGGTCCAGAAGTTTACTTTTTTCCTCTCCTTTTGAAAAGTTGAGTGTTGGTCTTCAATACCGCTGTTTATCCTCTCTTCCTCTTTCACTTTCTCGACCTTCAACTCTAGCTACTATCACCCCTGAGAGTCTGTTGGAAACGGCTCAATTATACAGGATGACTACCAACCCTTCTACACACCTGGATCTCTCAGATTCCAGAGGCCCGGAACTTCTTATTGTCATTTGGATATTTACAGCTCTTACAATCTTTATCACAAGCCTCAAACTGTTCACACGAGCCAGCATTCTTCACGCCTTGGCACTTGATGATTTTTTCATCTTTGTCTCAGCTGTGAGTTTTCAGAATAGTCACAATAAACCAATTACTCACATTTTGCATAGCTACTCATCGTCATCTGCACTTCCATCTTCACCTACGATGTCCAAATCGGAATGGGCAAACATGCAGCAGCGCTGGCACTAGACGAAGTTAGCCTAGCGGTCAAAGTCAACCTTATCGCAAATCCTTTTGGAATTATGGCGTACTCCTTTCCAAATATCTCAGTCGCCATACTTATCGACCGGATTCTTGCTCCAAACAAACTTCGCTCCATTGCGTTGTATACTTTGGCCATATCACAGGTCCTTTCGGCTGCGGTTTCTTGTGTGATACTCTTCGTCCAATGTCTTCCGACAGAGTCTATCTGGAATCCTGATCCAGCCTTGAACCCGACTTGTCTACCACCTGGCGTGGTCTCTGGGTATTCTTATTTTGTTGGATGTAAGTTGGTACTGTTGAGGTTATTGGGAAGGTGAAAGCTGACATGTTTGTAGCCTATGCCGCAGCAACTGATATTATACTTGCGGTGGTTCCTATAGTGGCCTTTTGGAAGCTGAAATTAGACATGAGAACCAAGGTTGGATTATGTATCATGATGGGGTGCACATTGTTTGCTGCCATATGTGCTATCATCAAGACTTCTCATATTGGTTCCCTTGAGCAGCTGGACGACTTTACATATGCAACAGTCGACCTCGTATTGTGGGCAATGTAAGTAAATCTTGACTTCCTTCCCCCTTCCATCAATCCCAAAAAAGAACACAACACTCACATCATTTAATAGTGTCGAAGCAAATGTGATCATCGTCGCAGCTTGCATCCCAACACTTCGCCCGTTCTTCCACAAGATTTTCAAGAATTCAACAGTCACAGAAGGTCGATCCTTCTTTTGGGGTGGTTCTTTCTTTAAGATCGGGGGACGAAGCAGTTATTCATATGGATCCAATAAAAGCTCAAGGAAGGAGAAATCTGGCGCCTCCAATACGGATGGCGGATACCCCACAGAGATCTCTCCAATTGAGCTTCAGAACAAATCGCAGGATAGCGAGTCGCGAATTCAGATTCTGCGCGTAACCGAGTTCACTACTGACTCAAATAGACGAGACACTTCGGACGTGGAATACCACTCCGCGTGCACTATCCGTTCTCCCTAGGGTTGAACGGGGCATCCTCATTTTGTTGTACCTCATCATCACTTAATGATTTTGCTGCAGCCGTTAGAAAAAGCTTCTCTATGGAACGAAGAAGTGAAGGACTGAGAAACAGATTCAAGACACTTTATGATAGGACATGGTGTATTTTGTCACAACCCAAATTTGTAACATACAATAGTAAACAATATCGATTTCAGGTGTGTTTCGGATGGTGAAGCAACGATCCTGTATCCTGTATGACTTAGTCGGAAGCAGAAAATGTTCCGATGAAGTCCCACAATGTTGAACTTAAAATCAGTATTCCTTGTTGTCCTCGGGAACCCTAAATATTGAGTTCAAGATTCAGGGCCGACCCTCTTTATTCCCCCCCGGCTTCTTCGGGCTGCATACGCATGCAGGCTCAACCTTGATGATTAATTCCTTGGTAGCACATAATCTTGGTGATTCTGGCATGCATCATCATACGATGCATGGGCTTCCCGATGTCACTCTATTCAGGTATTGACGCAAACAGAGACGCTGTACTATCCCCCCCCCTTAATTGTCTGTAGACGCACAGACATTTTCACAGCCAAACTACCCTTGCACATGACAGACAATTAAGGGGGGGGATAGTAACTTGGCGGGGTTGGTTGACCGATGTCCCCACTTTCCGGGCCTCATATAGTCGCTCTCTTGGATTGTTCCTCTCAAAAGGAATCATTCCCCATCAAATTTCATTCCAATAAATCAGTAAATCAACCGCCAACATGACCACACTTCCAACTGAGGTAGCTTCTATCTTGAAAAATATCTCGGATGTTGCACGATCACTAGAAGGAAATAAGCCCGGTGCTCGAGAGTCGCTTATAAGTCTCAGTCATGAACTTATCACAGCTTTAGAATTACCTTCTGAAGCTATACAAAGGATCGGGTGGGCGGAGGTAAGAGTTGTTTTATTTAATCAAGTTTCCATCACAACAAACACCCAACTCGAGCTCACGGCACAACTCTCGCATGCTATCTCTCCAACTTGACGTCCAAAACTTGTGGAAGAAATTGCTGATTGAAACCCCTTCAAGCCAGCACGAAATGCGCATTGCCGCATAGGTGTTGATCTCGGCATTTTCGAGAGTTTGAAAGAAAGTGGTGAAGAAGGTGCGAGTGTGAAATCTCTAGCAGAGATAACGAAAGCGGAAGAACCTCTCATTGGTAAGGAAGATCACACTCTCTTAAGAGGAATACAAGAAGCTAACGGGCAACTTTTACAGCAAGAATGTTGAAACATCTATCAGCAATGCATGTGATCAAAGAGAAAAGTGCGGATATCTATGTCCCAACTCCTTTGAGTAATGCTCTAGTGGAACCAAAGTTCAAAGACGGAATTATCTACACGTAAGTACTGATTCAGATGGAATAATACTTCGCACGTTTCATTCTTTCGTCACCTCGAGAAGTTTTAATTAATTGAACAACAGTTACGACGTCGCCGGTCCCTCTTTCGCTTCCCTCCCCTCGTACCTCAAGAGCATAAACTACAAGAATCCAACAGAGCTGACTAACGGCCCCTTTCAACATGCACACAAAACTACCCTCCCATTCTTCGCCTGGTTAGATCAAAATCCTCCTTACCTCTCAATCTTCAACAACTACATGGCCGCCTACCGAGCCGGAAAACCAAACTGGTGCGATCCGGGTTTCTATCCCATCGAAAATCTCACCACTGGTTTCGATCCAAAAGAAAACCAAGCCTTACTAGTTGATGTTGGCGGGGGCCTTGGTCATGATTTACGAGAACTCCGCGAGAAGCATGGTGATAAATTGGTAGGAGAGTTGGTTCTTCAAGATAGAGAGGAGGTTATTACTTCTTTATCATCTCCCGATGGCTTCCAAGCTTTGGCACATGATTTCTTCACACCTCAGCCAATTTTGCACGCTCGTGCTTATTACCTTCACTCGGTTCTCCATGATTGGGGAGATGATGATTGCATTCGCATCCTCCAAAATTTGAAAACAGCGTTGAAGAAGGGGTATTCGAGGATTCTGATCAATGAGATCGTGGTTTCGGAGGTGGAGGCGAGTTTAGCGAGCACGAGTATGGATCAGTTGATGTTGGTGTTGGGAGCGATGAAAGAGAGGACTGAAGGACAGTGGAGAAAGCTAGTAGAGAAGTCTGGGCTTGTAGTAAAAGCAGTTTGGAAGTATGAGGGCGTTGCAGAGAGTTTGATTGAAGTTGAGCTGGTGGATGGCATTTAGGGTGGGAGGCGAGCGAGAGAATCATTTGATAGTGAAATGAGTCGTTTTACTTTGTTAGTTCGTTTCACTCTGTTCCTATGGAGGCGTGAGAGAATTACAGTTCGCAAAACGGATAATTTTATTTCGCAAAATTAAGTAAACAAGGTGTATCCTTGGTCATTTTTCTCCATCTTGTGTAAATGTGGGTTCGGAACGTAAGAATCAGACGAACTAAAAGTTAGACCAGTGAAAGGCCCTATTTCCAAGCATTTAACCTGGAAGTCAAAAGCTTCCAAACCATGTCATCATCTCCCTACAATAAATCTTTCCCCATCACATTCCAAATCCTCAACCCCTCCGCTCGCCCACTCCCACCGCCATCCTCCTCCCAGGGTTTCATTCCTAATCCCTCCCTATAAAGCTTCACCTCGCCAACAGTAGCCAACATGCATCGTCTCAAAGAAGGCCACTTCCCAATCGTCTCCCTCACACATCCCAGCAGCCATTTTCCTAACCCCTTTCCCTGGTATTCTTTCAATACGTAGACATCTGTCAAAAACGCGATGGTCGATTTATCGGTGATGAGACGGGCTAGTCCTATTTGGACTGGTTGTGCCTTTCCTGAAATATTATGTGAGCCTTTTGGCGAGGAAGCTTGGAGAACGAGACTTACCAGCCATTTCAAAAGTGGATGTTGGAAGCAAGTAGAGTCCGAAACAAAGGGAGTTATCGAGTGTCTCTTTGAGTGAGACCGGGTCGGTTTTATTGGTCCAGTATACTTCTGGGGTGTCGAATGCGTCGTTTATTGCTGAGACTTGGAGGAGGGTGGGGGAGGTTGAGATCATATATTGATCTTTGTACCATTCTTTTGATGGAGTTGTGTTAGACATTCTTCTTTCTTCTTTTGGTGTTTTTGAATAGTAGAGGGGTTTATTTTGTATCGATGTGATGGATCTTGAGGGTGTGTCAGACTCATAAAGTGGGGGAGGATATTTTGAAGCTATTGACTCACAATGCTTTGGATAACTCCGTGTGCAAGTTGTATGTCAATATGGATGGTGATTAGAGAAAAGATAAGATAGTTTGAAAACCGAGGGTCTCGATGACATCATATGTACGACTTAGAGAGAAGGCGGTTGGCAGTCCAAACTTATATAGTTACTGCATAATGGACGGAAGAACTACATAAACATAAACTTATAGCTGAGTTGAGATTTCATAATTAATTGTAAAGGGTATTAGGTTTGATTGATGATAGGATAAATTGTAGGGAATTGCAACATTGTTGAGGATTTGCTTAGTGCTCAAGATCTTTCGGAATTCTCTGAGTTATTGGCTTCTTTTCATTTTTGTATATCTCTACCTAGACTTTTTTTTAGGCTTTATATCTTGAGGAGAGTTTTCTATTAATTGTATAGGTAAAGTCGCTGAGTTTCGCCCCGCGACCCCGCCCCCGTACCCCACAGTAAGAGTACTGGGGTTTGTAACTGGTCAACAGTGCAGAGGTAGAAACAACTTTCTACTTCTTCTATTGCTCAGCCAAGATTCAATAAATCAATTTGATTATCTTAAATGGCTCGAATAATTAAGTTTATATATCTATTATTGTTCTAGAAGAGTTAAGATAATTATTTATAAATACGCCGGAGAATTCTAGGGAGATTCCCCCTGCCACCCTGCCGGCATAGGTTAGATGCGGCATTGGACACTTCCTCCTCCCCTTCCCAAGAAGCACACAACCAGTAGGGGAACAACTGAGGAGGACTTGCTCCTGTTCCTCCGAATACCATAACAACAATTAACGACGATGCTCTCCTGAGCTTCACAGAGTTTCAATGTTACATGCCTCACGCTCACGGGCAATTGCCCGCGTTCTCTCCTCCACCCAAGCCTACCGCCAATCTCGACAACTCACGAACCCCTCAAACTCCTCCACGCCAATATCCTCCGTGCTCATCGCAAATCGCGGAGAAATCGCTCTTCGAGTTGGCAGAACCGCATCAGCACTAGGAGTCCGCTGTACAACAATCTACACAGACCCAGATGCCCATTCTCAGCATGCCCTCTCTAGTCCCTTTGCCGTAAATCTCGGTATACCATCCGCGTATCTCGATGGAGAAAGGATTATAAAGGTTGCGAAGGAACAGGGCTGCCAGGCTTTACACCCGGGATATGGGTTCTTGAGTGAGAACTCGGGGTTTGCGAAGAGGTGTGTGGAGGAGGGATTGGTGTTTATTGGGCCGCCTTGGAAGGCTATTGAGGCTATGGGGAATAAATCCAGGAGTAAGGAGATTATGATTGCGGCTGGCGTTCCGTGTATTCCAGGATATCATGGGGGGAACCAGGAACCTGAGTATTTGTTGGAGGAGGCGAGGAAAATTGGGTTTCCGGTTATGGTGAAGGCTGTCAAGGGAGGTGGAGGAAAGGGAATGAGGATTGCGATGGATGAGGGAGAGTTTTTGGGGAAGCTGGAGAGTGCGAAGAGTGAGGGGAGGAACTCTTTTGGGGATGATGAGATGCTTGTTGAGAAGTATATTGCTACGCCGAGACATATTGAGGTTCAGGTTTTTGCGGATAAGTTTGGGAATGCGGTTGCTCTGGGCGAGAGGGATTGTAGTCTTCAGAGGAGACATCAGAAAATATTGGAAGAAGCTCCTGCTCCAAATTTGGCCGAAGATATCAGACAAGAATTATGGGAGAAAGCTCGAGCTGCCGCATTGGCGGTCAATTACGAGGGTGCTGGAACTGTTGAATGTGAGAACACCCTCTATTTGTGTTACCAATCCCTAATGAAAATTCCAGTCATTTTCGACAACGACACAAACGAATTCTTTTTTATGGAAATGAATACAAGACTCCAAGTTGAGCACCCGGTAACCGAAGAAATTACAGGTGAAGATTTAGTCTCATGGCAATTCAAAATTGCAGCAGGAGAACCGCTTCCACTGGATCAAGCAGCCATCACCCAGAGAATAGCAGAACGAGGATGGGCCATTGAGGCACGTATTTATGCTGAAAATCCAAACCAAAACTTCATGCCCGATTCCGGAAAACTAATTCATCTCCGAACTCCTCAAATCACCGAGGGTATCCGTATTGATGCAGGTTTCATCCAAGGTGATACAGTTTCGGCAGCATATGATGGTATGATCGCAAAACTTATCATCAGTGGTCCAACCCGTGAAGTCGCACTCCGGAAAATGCACGCCGCCCTCCAAGAATACGAAGTCGTTGGCCTAAGCACCAACATCGAATTCCTCAAGCGAATCTGCAAAAGTCCCGGCTTCATGAGAGGAGAAGTTGAAACTGGATATATTCAAAAACACAACGACGAACTATTTACTCCCGAACCCATTGAACCAGAGACCTATGTCCAAGCAGCCCTCGGTCTTCTAATTCAGGAGCAATCACAGAAAACAAACCAAACCCCAGGACCTCATGGCCAACCCATTGGCTTCGGAACCACCACATCCCGTTCTTTCTCCCTCCTCCCTCCCTCAGACCCTAACGACAAAGACTCTACCCCCTCACCCCATCAAATCTCAATCTCCCAAACAGGACCAAACCTCTACAACGTCTCCATCGATCATCCATCCCTCTCCAAAACCTACGAAAACCTAGTCAGCGAGCGCACATCTCCGACATCAATAACTACATTCTTCCCTCACACTAGAGTATCAAGTACCATCGTTCCTTCCACTGATAGCAACAACATCACGATTTTCCAACATGGGAAGCAGATTCAGTTTCTGTTAAAGGACCCTAGCTGGTTTGAGAAGGCGTTGGGATTGAAGGATGTGAAGAATAGTGTTGTTGCTCCTATGCCTTGTAAGGTTTTGAGGAACGAGGTTGCGGAGGGGGATGTGGTGGAGAAGGATCAGGCTTTAGTTGTGTAAGTGATGCGATGATTGATTGTGGGATGCAAAATGCTAATTAAGGGGTAGGATTGAGAGTATGAAGATGGAAACTGTTATCCGGTCGCCGCAGAAGGGGGTTGTTGCTAAGTTGGTGCATAAGGAAGGGGTATGTTTTCCCGTGCTTCCAACCACCCGCCTGCCCCCCTTTCCTATGTCGTTACTAACAGTATGCAGGATATCTGTAAAGCGGGCACAGTATTGGTGTTATTTGAAGAAGTAAGTCTCCATCATCTATCCGTTCGTTCGTGGGAACTAAAGCTAATTCGTGGCTGTAGCACGACGAGTAAAATTTGTTGCGTTGCAAGCTTTGATTTGATGGGTGTTTTAGGTGGCATTTTTATGAGACATGATAGATGGGAGTTTAGGTTTTACTTCCTTTTGCTTTTACAGGTAAGCAAGATTTGCTTTTTGAGCTCGGCTCGCTCCAAGGGCACAGAGATAACTACGGTTTGAAATACGATACAATTGCCCTATTACAAGGTGTTATGGTAATGATTCTCTGTCAATTATATCATCTCATCTTGTCATCCAAGGATAGAACACAAGTAGGTTTTGTGAGAGGAATAAACCCGTCAAAGGCGTGAGCACGTGCTCATATCTAGAAGAGAAGTTCGATGTATAAAGAGCAGCACCAGACGTCTCGTGGCTCGATATGCTTTATGCGTGACAATGTCGATGACTTATCCATTAGCCGTGATCTGCATCTTCTATGGATACTGCACAACGGAAAGTACCCAACGAGTTAGTTCCACTAGTGTTGCAAAGGCAAAGAGGGGATGCCGATCTCGGTACCTGACTTGCTAGAGGTATAGGGGTTCCCGTTGCCACTATTGCCGTCGGAATTTGAGTTGTGGTCAATTTTGATCTCAAAATTCGGATGCGTTTTTGAAATTGAATGGAGTACTCAGATTCTTATGTTTATCTGCAATGAGCTTACCAGGAAGCGTCGAGTTTTGCTATTGGGAATTCTGGTTAGCAAGCCCAGTACTCCTCCAAAGCAAGAAACTTAACAAAGCATTCTCTTTATCCCATACTTAGTAATCGAAGTTCCCAACTCGCGAGGTATAGGAATCTGCTGCTAACTTCAAGAAGTGGACCTGCTTTGAAGTTATGACCACCTACCCCCAAGCTAGGCAGAATAGTTCGTATATATTCAAGAGTAAATCGTCCCATTTTCTCTTCTATTTCATACTCCTGCAGTATTTATTACTTTAATTGAAAATTTCTTGAATAAGGAATCGTATCTTTGCCTCTTTGGAGAGAGCAAGTTGAGTTCTGACGTTAGGTTTTTGTGTTCGTGACCTTCAGTAACACTGAGAGGCTCTTCGGGGTAATAAAGGAGGGTTATTAAGCCTCGAGTTCGTTAACTTGAGAACTTTTTCTAAGTTTCAAAACTATCGAGCCCTTTGAATTTAAGTATGTTTTACGAATCTATTTTCATGGACAATTATAGCAAGGCCTGTCTCATGCAGTTTCATTGGAGCTGCCAGGCAGGCTTTCCAAGATCTTTGAGGAGCTCCTTCCCAATGCTAATTAGATAATCAAGAACAAGCTCATTAGACACGTTCACTACCGCTCTACACATTATCATTCCCAAGAAAAGTTAGCGAGAGTAAAATTTTGTCTGAAACTGCTGTCGAAAATCTGCTTACTGTCAACTGTAAGCCCGACTATCAACGATGAGAGTGATGATAAGAATGATGTTAACTTCGGTGCGGTCTCCCACACTTACTGACGTACTTCTTATTATCCGAAGCGTCCCAACAAGTAGGAAGCTTTCTTTTCTCTTCTTTAAAACTGCTTCCGCCTAAGTTTCTGTTTGTGTTGTTGGAATGAGATGCGTTCTCGTTTCTTTCCGCCTTTATGACCACCAACTCCGTATTTAGAATCATATCCCGGAACAAGTCCGAACAACAGACAGATTTTATCCTCATTCTAGCAGTTTTAGAATCAAGAATGAAGAATTCATAGTTGAGCATCTATCATCTACCGAAATCTAGATGTCGTCGGATGAAGGAGTAGTCAATGGTAGCGAGATGACAGCGAGCAACCAAGTCCCCTCCAAACCACATAACAACTACTCCCAGTTTTCTTCTGCTTCACCAGGATACTATCTGTTTTTCCCCCATAATCCCCTGTTCTTGAAATTCACTCCCAGATGTTTCGGTTATTCCCCATTATCTTACCCCTGCAACCCATGTTCAGGGGTCGGTGCAATGAGGATATCGTATTAAGCGCCCAGATCCTCACCACATAATCCAAAACTCAAGACCAACAATCCCATGATCCTTCTTCAATCAACTCTGCAGCTCACTTGCAGAATGTTTCAACATCCCCGAACGCGCTTAAGGGGTCTTAGCCGCCTGAGTCGCGCCCATATAACATAACCTCACTCTAACGGATATCCCGAAATTCGACAAATATCATTACTTGCTATCATTTTCTTCCGTTGCCATTAGTTTCGGTATTTACTTGCTATATATACAATTTTTTTGGTTTTCATTATGCATTTTTGGACAAAATATACCACAAAAACACCCCTCTGTGAAAAATGTCGATCCCTAGACCTCTGCACCCTTCTCCTCAATCCCCGGAGCAGCCTGGAATACCAATACAGAAGTGTTCTTCCCACCGACAAAGACGGTTTTAAACACCACCACAAATTCAAATATCTCCGTCGGACAGCAGCGCAGGGCTGCGAATTGTGCAAATTGATTGTAAAACATTGGGGACATAATCCAGATCCCACACCTTTTGGACAAACATGGGATAATAATGAGGATATGGTTCTCATAGCGGCTATTGGGGGCTGGAAAGGGAAGGATGGAAAGAAGAGATCTAGACCGTATATCTCTGTGTTTTCGCAACCTTGGTTCGAAGCATTGGATGGTTCTCCAGCTGCGGCGGGGAGGAAGAGGGTCGAGTGTAGTTTTGAGGTTTTGGTCGAGACGTGTAAGTTATTCGAATTTGGCTCAAGGAATGAGTGTTAATTGTTGAATTCTAGACCAAGTTAAAAAGGGACAAGAGAAGATTGAGGGGCGTGATCATCTCCAAGATATTCTGGGGAGAAGTTACGGTTCTGAGCCGCAAGTACAGACTTCTCTTGTCCTAGCGGACGCTTGGCTGAAGAGGTGCAACAACAGTCATGCGGAGTGTTCACAAGTCAAAACAAAAACTCGAGCACCAACCCGCCTTATTCAAGTTGGTTCCGTTTCAGAGGATCCAAAGCTATGCCTTACGCACCCGCATGATTGTGAATGGGCAGCCCTCAGTTATTGTTGGGGAGGCCATTCGGATTTCACCCTAACCACGGCACGATTAAAAGCTTTCCAAAGAGGCATGCCATACAACAAATGCCCCAAAACGATACGAGACGCCATATTGGTGACCCGCAGTCTCGGACTCAAATATCTTTGGGTGGATGCTGTTTGTATCATTCAGGATTCGGCTGAAGACTGGGAACAACAATCAACAAAAATGAGCGAGGTGTATAAAGGAGCAGTCATTACAATATCCGCTTCCTCCGCGTTGAAAGCCACAGAAGGATTTCTTCATCAGCGAAAGTTGCAGACAAACAACTGCATCCTACCCTGGAAAACCACCGCTCCAGATGTAAGTCAATCTGCCGAGGATCAAAGAATAGTCACACAGGGTGTCTCCTTGGGTCTCCCTCTGGGAAGAAACTTTATACCCAACAGGGTAAGCCTTCGATTCTTCGATGAAGAGGAAGAATCATACATTGGGATAGAGAAAGGACCACTTGCGACTCGGGGTTGGGTGTTGCAAGAAGAATTGTTCTCTGGTCGGAGGCTTACTTTCCGGGGAGATCAGATGGTTTGGGAGTGTTCCACCTTCCAATTTTGCGAAGGCGGATTTGCTAAACATCATGTTCCAAATCACTATTACGATGCCAATCTGTGGAGTGATTTCAACAACTTGTCTACTAGTCGCAGTCAAAAAGGCCACTTGGATGCCAAACATATACAGAAAGTTTTAGACACTTGGTATGAAACGCTGGAACAGTATTCTACCCGGCAGTTGACGTATTCGAAGGATCGCTTACCTGCAATTGCTAGTTTGGCGGAGGAGTTTGGGAAATTGAAAGGAGATGCTACATATTGTGCTGGTTTATGGAGGAGTGATATTATAAAGGGACTTTTGTGGTCCCCTGTATATACCAAGCAGGTCAAATCTGACCTGCTTGGGGTTTCACCAAAAGAAAGAAGCCCAAAGAAGCCTTATACCGGGCCCTCTTGGAGCTGGGCGAGCCTAGATCCCTGGCCTTTAGAGATCGAGTATCCGATAGACTGCCCTGATCAGCCCAAAAGCGAAAGCGAGAGTAAGTATGCTGCAAGAGTAATAGACGTCACCACTCAAACCTCGAGCTCAAGTTTATTTGGGGGAGTAACAAATGGCTCCGTTACCCTAGAAGCACCATTCTGTTACATCGCCGGAAGACAAGAGGAGGACGATGCAGGAGGCAAAATATCCGCTGTCGACAAATGGATTGCTAGCAGCTTCAAAATCGAACCTAGGCAGGGAAAATGGCTCCATGAATATCTGGTCCAGCATGAGGGTTACCCAGGACAACATTTTGCCGCCGTTGTATTGCTAGATCAAGGTTCCTCGAGATACTTCCTATTTCTCGAGTCGGTTAGGCCTGAAAACCAAAGCGAAATCCAGCTTTATCGGAGAATAGGACTTGTCTCACAGGTGTATGGCGAAGAGAACAAGGACATGTCGATACCCAACTGGGGTTTGGCTCGGAAGGAAGTAACGATTGTTTGAAACTAGGTCATCAAGGGGCGGGGAGATGGTTCCAAAGAAGAGTTAATTGTTTTTGGAGAAAAAATTACGAAATAAGATGCAAAAGATGGATTGACCTAATAAACATACAAGGCAAACAAATAGTACCTAGCAACCATTTTAGCTGACCCGAACAGTGACACCAAGACAATAAAAGGCAAAAACAGGATAACTCAATCCCCACAACCGTACCTAGCAACTAGCAATATAAACAAGAGACTATCCTTCCCATCCGCCTCAGGGCTTGTCAGTGAATTGGATGTCGTTGCTACCTTCTGGAAGGTCAAAGTCAAGGTCTGGTAGATACATCAAATCACTTCTCATGGTATACTTGACCCCCCTTCTAACGTCATCACCAGAGTGTAACAATCCCCGCTGTCGAAAGATGAGCACTCGCCCGATTTTGGGATCGGCATCGTAACGCTGATTTATATAGTTGGCGTGAAATGATGTCGCACCCCCTTCCAATAAGGCGTCCGGGGAATCCTCTTCATCGTCTAAATTGATGGGGTGACCGAGGGCTTGCGCCGAGTCGTTGAGGTAGACATGCATGGTGAAAAATGACTGGGAACAGTCGTCTGGGTCTTTATAACAACCATCGCAATGTTCTAGCAAAGTTAGCTCTCTACCACCAAACGCTCTTAAGCAAGACCAACCTTTGAAAAATTGCCCGCGCCCATATTTCAAGAACCGCATCCTTTCATTTGGTCCTTTGAGTAACCACCGGGTATCATTCCGGTAACCTTCTCTGCCCAATCTTTCAAGACCGAGTTCCGAGCCAAGTATCGTCGTGAATTTCTCCTTCATCTCTGGGTTTTGCATTACTCTTTTCCATATGCGGTTGATAATCTCCTGATTGTCCCAAATAATACGGTCTGAATTCCGATAATCGAGAGCCAGGTATTCCTTATTATAGCCACCATTCACCATTGCCGGCCGCCAGCCATTGTTCTCAATACTTTTTCCCCCTAGATGGCCTCCAGCCGACAGCTCAGCCATGTGGATGAGTTGTTTACATTCTTGTTCATCCAGAACGTTATCTATAATAACAGCGTATCGACCATCGTGCTCCGGAATATTTGCCCATATCTTGGGTAGCCTCTTGGTGGGGTTTCCTTCTTCTATCTCCTGGTCGTCCCACCTTTTCTCCACCTCTCTTTTTATTCCAAATTCGATTTCCTTAACATCCAGAGTTTTGGCCGGGGTTGGAAGAGGTGCAAGGAAGTCGGATGGGATTTCGACGGGCAAAGAAGTATAATGTACTTCAACCATCTCAGGCATCTGATTTCGAGGATTATTGGACTTTTTGGCCTGGCGCCTGGTCTTCTGGAGTATGGAATTGGTCCACATCTCGACGACGGGGGAGCCTGTAACTCCAGGTGTATCGTATGCGAATGGGATGAATATATATATATGTAGAAAGAAATAATCAAAGTAAAGCAATTAGTGTAACGATGAAAGAAAGAACTGGAGGGAATTGACGCCGTTTTGAACGGTGAGACTGTCGTTGCCTGCTTTGTGCATATCGCCCGGCAGGGTATTTGTGTCATGTCATGTACTCCGCCACGAGGAGTCACTCCCAGGAAAAGGTTGCCTATTGGTCCACTCAGATCAGGCAGAATAGGAAACGGTCAAAACAAATACAATTTTGGCGGCAGAGAGTTGCGCTGAGACACGTTGCCGTAAGGTGTCCCAACAGCTTGGATTGCGCGCCAAAAGAAGGAAAGAAAAATTGATGGATCGAAGAAATAAAGAACCTCCGAAAGCTCAATGGTACTCATGTATTGAATTCAAATAGATAGTATCCATAGTGAGCCTTCTTTGGGGAGTGTTTGGGGTTTAGGGTTTGTCAATATTATTATTTTTTGGCGCCCGTAGCTATCACGTGACTAGTACGATATTAGCCTTCCATTCCAATGACTATTTTAGAACTTCTATTCAGTAAGAAAGATCTATTAAGAGAAATGATTGGACTTATGGTACTCAGGTACTGATTAGCAAGATTATTCCAAGCAAGGCCCGGCACGTAATGACCCCTGAGTCACGTGATACAACTGGTCTGTTCCAGCCTGGAATTTTACTCAGCCCCGCAAAAGAAGATTCGTTACGCCCACGCCAAGGTGGACTAACCGAATTAAGGAAAGGATGCGAGTCTAAGATTTAATAGTAATAGCTTTAGTATTAAACGCGAGTTTATTATTAATAAATATATTAATTCAAGCTACTAGTCTCTTAATAACGACTCTTTTATAATAAAATCCGTTTCTAAGTACTAGATAAATATCTAATTTACTTATAAGAGTATTTCTTTTAATACTTGTTAGCCTTCTTATTATATCTTATATTATCTAAACTTCTTAAAATTCTTAATAAAAGAATTTAGTCTTTATACTATTAAAGTCTTTTTAAAAAAATCAAGCTTAATATAATAATATAACTCGTATACTATTATAAAACAGATATATAAGAGTATATTAACTAGAATAATTATAACAGCTCTCTATAAATATATAAAGAGAGTGTTTATAGAATAGTACCTAATATTAAGGAAAACTAAATTAAAGAGAAAAGCGAAGAGTATAAGCACTCTAGCTTTATTTATATATATTAAGCGAAGCTTTAGCAAAGCTTTAAGATAACCTAGTTATATAAGTAACGTATATAACTAGGACTATTATACTACCTCTCTTTTAAATAGGCCTCTTATAACTAAGCGGCTTTGTCCTTCTTTAATATAGAAGTATTAACCTCTAGCTCGCTATAATCCTCTCTCTTAGCCTTATATACTACTTTTTATAGTAGAAGAGCTTCTAGAGGACTAGCTATCTTTAGCTTTTCTAAATAGAACTTCTCTACTAGTTATAGTATATAGATTAGTTATTAAGCTAGATACTAATTAAAGTCTTTATTATAGCCTTTCTACTTAATTTAGTAATAGAGAGACTACTATCTCTTCTTACTAGCTAGTATTTCTTTAACCTTCTATTCCTCTTCTTCGTTTATAATAATTAATAAGAGTAGTATAACTACCTATTCTAGTAAGAGATTATCTATAACCTTATATAACTTCTTAGAGATAAAGATAAAGTAGACTTTAATAGAAGCCGGTAGTTATAATTAGAAAGTAGAACCTACTTTCTTAAGAATCTTAAAAAGACTAGCTATCTAGTAGTCTAGCTTTTAGCTTAGTTATTAAGTTACCTAGTCCTTTATTATAATAAAGACTATATCTCTTACTCTAAAATTAACGTCTTATCTATATTTATTTATATCTTATTCCTTCTTCTATTAAGCTTTTAATATATTTACTTAGCTAATATCTAAGACCTCTTAGATTATCTTTATAACTACTATAGCCTCTTCTTATAATAGCTGTTCTTTTATATTAGCTAGTTCTAGTATTTACTAGTTAAACGAGGTTCTTAGTATATATCCCTTTTATAACTTAAAAGGCGATATTCTAATAGTACTATAAGGTAGTACTAACTATATATAGTCTATTATTAGAAGGATCTTAGACTAATTAGTATAATAATAATTAATATATAGTTATAAGCGCTAATTAAGGTATTAATTTATAATCTTAGTCTAGCTATTAGTTTAAGCGTAGTTTATAATAGAGAGTTAAAGCTAAATATCTAGGATTTAAGTAAACTCTCTCTAGAATATAGTAATAAAGTAAGAGCCTCTATCTAATATTATACTTTCTAGAATCCTATAGTATTATAAAACATATTTAATATATAACCTTACTATCTATTTAGAAGTAATATTCTTATAGTAGAGTATTAAAATAGACTATATAGATAAGTAGTCTATTACTATAAATATATTATTATAACTATACTTATTAACTAGAAAAGACTTAAAATCTATATATTACTATATACGTAGTAGTACTAGGAGTAGGTATAGATAGCTAGGTGTTTTATTTTAAGAAACGTCTACTCTTCTATATTTATAGTAGTTTTATATATATCTTATAATATTAGCTTTTATATTTTACTAGATATGTCTTAAATATAGAATCTAGTAGGTCTTATCCCTCTTTAAGTAAGTTAAAAGTATCTAATTATAAGCCTTATAAATTAGGTCTATTCTTAACGTATCTACGTCTAATACTACTAAGTAGTCTTAGTAAAGTAAAAGGCCTTCTTCTAAGGTATATAGGGAATTAGTATTAGTTTTAGCTTATACTTATATAGCTTAAAGTGTTATAGTATTCTTATTTACTTAGTAGATTTATTCTAAAAGTATAAATGATTCTTAGAAGTAGTCTTTTTTAACTAGAGCTAGTATAATCGAGCTTATTTTAACCTTTAGGTCTTTAAGTACTTCTATATTAACTTATTCCTTTATTAGGAGTATATAGGTCTAGTACTACTTTTTAAGTTCCTTCTATAAGTATATCTTATTTACTTTATAAGTTAAAGTATTTATCTTCTTATTCTTATACTTTAAATAGAATATAATAATAAAATAGTACTTAGCTAAAGCTTTAGCTTACCTTACTTAATAGGTAGTAAGTTACTTAGTAGTTATAAAGTACTTAAGCACCTTATAATTAGTATAAATATAGATCTTTGAATAAGTATTTTATAGTTCTAGTCTCTATTTTATAAGTAAGTATATAATAGTAAGTAGCTCTTTATTATATATTTTATAGTTATACTTAGCTAGAGATATAGTCTTACTAAAGTAGGCTACGAGATACTATTCTCTATTAGCTTATTATTATTATAATACTCTAGTAATAATTCTATTTAAAGTATCTATCTTAATTATAGTAAGAAGGTTAAGAGAGTAGTAGTAAAGAATTAGTATAAAGGTAAGTACTACCTTTAAGTCTTTAAACGCGTCCTAGTACTCCTTATTAAAATTAAAAGGTATATTATTCTACGTTAGATATATTAAGAGCTTTATAATTATACTATAGTTCTAGATAAACCTTTAATAGAAGTTATAGAAACTAAAGAAGCGTTAAACGCCTTTTACTATCTTTAGAGCTTACTATTTCTATACTACTAAGACCCTTTTAGAGTCTACTTTAATACTATTAGTATTAATAATAAACCTAAGATATTTTATCTTTTTAATATTAAACTTATACTTCTTAATATTAATCTATAACCTAGTATTCTTAAGATATTAAAAGACTTTTTATATATACTCTTTATATTTAAAGACATTTAATAAGTAGATAAGAATATTATCTAAATAGATAGAGTAGAAGTTATCTAGATAGTCGAATAAGATATTATTTATATAATACTAGTAAGTAGATAAGCTATTTATTAGACTAAATAATAGAATCTTATACTTATATATTCTATAATAAGTATAAAAAGTAGTTAATTCCTTAACGTCTAGATCTATTTATATATAGTAGAAGGCTTACTAGATATCTAGCTTAGTAAAAATATAAGCTTAACTAATATATATAAGTATTTTATTAATTAGAGGTAATAGATAGTAGTCCTTTTAAGTAAGATTATTAAGTTTTTAGAAGTCGATATAGAAACGTAGCCTTTTATCTACTTTCTTTATAAATAGAATAGAAGTAGTAAAGAGAGACTAGCTATATTTAATAAACTCTTTATAGAGATTCTCTAAGATATATTCCTTTATAGCTAATAACTCTTTTATAAATATCTTATATAGAGAGGAATATCTAAGAATATTTAAACCTTTAAGATTAATCTTATAGTTATAGTATTCGTAAGACAGGAGAGTGTCTAAAGTAGCCTTAGAAAATACCTCTTTAAAGTCCTAGTACTTATTAGGAAGAGTAATATTAGAGGCTATATCTAGCTCTTAATTAGCTATAATAGTATTAATTTCGTATATACTTATAGTAAATATCTTACTATCCTTTTAAAGTAAGTAATAATATATTCCTATAACTAAAATAGCTAAAATATTAATAATAGAGTCTAACTTCTTTAAAATAAAGAGTTTCTAATAGTATACTAGAGTAAGCACCTTCTTTATAATACTCTTAAGTTCTTTCTTTATAACCTAGTATTATACTTATATTAAGAACTTATAGCCTCTCTTACTACGTATAGTTAGAGTATAACTAGTTAGAGTTATAGTATTAATTTTAAGGTAATCTATAGACTCTAAAAGTCTTCTACCTTATTAGTACTATTTATCTATTTCTATAGCTTAGTTATAAGTATTAGCTTTATCTTAATAAGAGAGTATAGAGTCTTTTAGTTATATAGCGTCTTAAGAGAGAAGAGTTAGCTATTAAGTAGAGAAGTAAGGCTTAAGGTTATTAGGTTAGAGTAGTTTCTAATAAGTTCTATTAATATTAATATAAAAGTACTTAAAGAACCTCTAACTAAGAATAATATTATATAAACCTAAGTCTAAGAAGATAAATAGTATATTAAAGAATTTATAGCTATCTAAGATATAATTTAAAAGGAGATAGTATATAGCTTTACTTCTAATTTCTCTATTATATCTATAAATCTTAATAAAAGTAAGAAGTCTTATTATTATTAAACTATAAAACTTTATAAGGTTATAACTAAGTTATATATTTATAAAAGAAAAGGTATTTACTTTAAAGTTACTAAGAGTAGTAGTTTATATACTAAATCTATTAATAGTTATTATACTAAGTAAAGTAAACGCTTTCCTACTAATTAATAACTATAGATTAATCTTAGAAAGATTAATCCTATATTTACTTAAAGAGGAGTCTTCTTTTAAGCTTCTTTATTTCTTAACTCTAAGCTAGTATCTTCTCTTTTAAGCTTTTTAAAATTAACTCTATATATTCTTAGCTTTAGATAATCCTTAATATAATAACTAAGCTTACTATAGTTAAAACACTTATTTAATAGTTCTAGAGTTAAGTAGTTATTTATAATAAGAGTATTAGAGTATTTAAGAGAGATAAAAGAGGCTATAAAGGAAGAAGGGCTAGTAAACATAGAAGTAGATATATACTAGTTTAAGATAGAAGGAGAGTTTATTATTTATACTCTTTAAGAAGTAAGATTTTAAAAGTTACTATTAATATTACTTATAAGATTATAAAAGGAGTTTATATCTCTCTTAGCTTAGAACTTAGTAATAATAAGAGATTAGTATAGTATAGAGGTTAACTTATTCTATAAGTCTTCTACTTAGTCTTATTAAAGAACTTTAGCTTTATTTATAAGTTATTAGAACTTAGTATAGAAGTTATAGAAAGTTTCTCTCTTTAATATAATAAGGTTTTAATATTAGATATAAGCTTCTTAATATATATAAGAGCTAATAGTAATATTTTAGAAGTAAGTTAATATCTCTTTATAGCTACTAATGTCGGTATATATTCAAGGGGTAAATAGCGATTCGGATTAGTACACGTGGGTACACGTGCACTCGCTTAGAGGCTACTTAAGTAGGCATCGTAGCTAGCTTTACTTAGTATATACGAACGATAATATAACTCTTTTTGCATTGCTTTTATAACTATAAGTTATACTAACACTGATTAGTAGACGTATAGATTAGATCAGATACTTAGTTACTTCGTGTATTTCTACTACGGGTATACTTATATAAAAGTAAACTTAATATTACTAGTAGACTCCTCTTCACGGATCGTGGTTCCTTCTGCTATTTAAATTTCGATAAATAGTAAACGCTTCTTAATATAGGAAGCACCGATTACTAATACCGACCTCTTAACGTTATTCTAATAACTTCTCTAACCTTCTATTATTCTCTAAGACAATTTATACTCTCTAAGACACTTATTTACCTAAAACCCGAATTCTCTTTTACCTACTAAGTAAAGTATAAACGGACTTTTGATAATATCTAAATTTATCTATAATATCTATAATATCTATAATATAACGAATATATCGATATCGATTCCGACGACTTCGGAAGCTTTAACTTCGGCACTAAAATAGGCTCTAAAGCTAGTACTAAAGCTAAAGTTAATATAGATAGAAGAGACGATTTTTATTATCGAAAGAGAAGAAGAGTATACTAAAGGAAAGAATAAAGACCTTCTTTTTTAAGACGAATTTCAAGTAGACTTTAAAAGATAGGATTAAGATAAATTCGCTAAGATCTACTAATCTACGAATACTAAGTTACGATAGACGCTTTAAAGAAGAAGTGTATAGGTTAAGACGAATAGGTATAAAATGCTTATATCTTAGGTACTATATAACACCGCTACCGAGGTTAACTAAACTAAGTAGTTAGATAAAGAATTAAAAGCTATAGTATTAGAAGGAGACACTAGTAGTAGAGTCTTTAGATCTTATTATAAATATATACTAGAACACGCTGAAAGATAATAAAAGCTATAGTAATAATAACTATAACCTCTATAACCTCTATAATAATAACCTTAAGCTGAAAATATTACTTGAAACACTCGATCTAAGACAAAGGCTAGAGACGAAGCTTTATAAGCCTCTACTATATAATAATCTTCCTCTATATAACAATCTTCTACTGTATAATAATAATAATAACAACTGACACCTTTAACGACTTTAATCCCGCTACTTAAAAGGAAAGACCTAAGCGATCTAGCACAACCTTTAATCTAACCTTTAGGTCTACTAAAAGACGACTAGACCTCCTTCTTTATATCTTATTAATTTAGTAAAGATACTAGTAGTAACGATTTCAACGATGCCTTTAAGTATCTAGAACATAATTAGCAATAGAATAATCCTAGCAGAAGACTACTAATACGAATAAATATAGTATATTTCAAACTAGAGTTAACTTTACGAAATTCTTAAAAGGGTTAAGACTACTCTCGCGTATTAGGCACCCTTATAAAAGCATATAAGAACGATTAAAAGTATAGTAGAAAAGAAGATAACTTTATAATTAAAGTTATAATATTTAAGAACATATATAAGAGAAGTAGGGTATTACTAGTAATTTACTCTCTTACCTTCTCTACTATACTAAAAGGCAACGCTTCGAATTACTTCTATACTACGCTTTTTAACAAAAACATCGATTAATCTTTTAAAGTTTTATCTATATTTATATAATAATACTTTAAAGATAAACTTTATAAAAGAGGCTAATTATCTAAGTAGAATAACATCGATTTATAAGAGATAATATAAGTATCTAGAGTATTAATATTAAGTTCTTTTAAAGATATATTATTAAGACTTAATTTACTAAGATTTTCCCTCCTTACTAACTTTTATACTAATAGTTAGTTTTTAAATAAGCTAATTTTAGCGTGTAAAAAAGTCCTAGATTATACTATTATAATATTAACCTTACTCTAAGACTCTTCGATTTCTAATACTATTACCCTCTTATAAAGTTTAATCTAATTCTATATAAAAGTCTACCTAGAGATAGTTATAAACGAAACTATAATAACTAAGAGGCACTTCTATAAGAGCGGATAATATAGTATAAACAAATTCAGTAATATAAATCGATATAAGAAGAAGAGAACATGTTATATATGTAGAAAGGACGACTATTTATCTTAGGATTATAGTTAAGAAGAGTAGAACTATTACTTTACTAAATAAACTAATAAGAATTCTAGATACTTTAAAGGTAAGTAAGATAGATATACTAGAAAGGTATATAATATAAATATAGTATATACTTAAGGTATCTAGAAGGAAAAGATATTAGAGATACTTTATACTATTACTCTATTAAAAGAAGATAGTTACTTATTAAACACTAGTTTAGATAAAGAAGTTATCTATTATAACATTACTTCTATAGGATTTATTAACGATTTAAATACTAAATAACTTACTACGAATTTAATAAGTTTAATACAAAAACACGCTATTAATAGATATATCCTATAAAACCTAAATAACCTAAATAATACTTCTAACGTTATATACGAATTTACAAAGGAGGTATTTATAATAATAGCTAAAAGATATGTAAAAGGGAACTTCTTTAGCGTGATAATCGATACTAGAGTAGCTCGAAAGTTAAGTATAAGATATAACTAATATCTTATATATATTAGACTTATTAAAAGCGTTCTAATTAATAAAGGTATAAAGAGTTAATTTAATATCTAGTTTAGTAAGGGATATACTCTATTTTTAGAATCGATAATAATTAATATATTAATTAGAAAAGCTAAATTCTATATAGTATAATCTAATACCCCTTTTATCCTTTATATTAATAATATAGATAATCTAAAAGTTACCTTAAATAATCTTTAAAACATACTTATCTAAGAGAATAAGAGAGAAACAGAGATTAAAAGGTTCTCTATTATATAACGATTTAGACACCCTTTTCTACTCTAGGATAAAGTTATATATAACTTTATATAAGAGTACTTAACATTTCTTATAAATGTTAATATTTAACGTCTTTATAAGCGATTTAGCTACCTATTAGTACTAAGATTATAACGTATACTAGAAAGAGCTAGGTATTATATTAACTAAGGTATCCTTTAACATCTTACTAAATTTTGCAAATACTATTAAAAGTATAGAAGTTCACCTAGCTAATTTAAGTTTACCTTTTATAATAACCTTAAATTTAATTATAGTATTTTAATTAATACTTTCTTCCTTAATAAGTAAGTGGTCTTATATTATATAGACAAAGTAATAAGATATTAAGTAGATAACTTTTTACTAGATATAAAAGCAATAACTACGTAGAAGGTCTTCTAAAGATATTAGATTAATATATATCTTAGACTCTCTAATTATATTATTATAAATACTAGGATAAACTTTATTAGAAAGGACTTTATATACTCCGCTACTAGAATAGGTACTATAGTAAAAACTATACTAGTTAAGGTATATAATTCAATTAGTATAGTAGAACGTTACTATAGACTGATTTAATAAGTATATAATATTATACGTAAATAAGAGCTATATCTCTTATAAAGTTTAATACTTTAAATAGCTTTTAAAGTAATTAATAATATAGTAGGCCTAAATAGACTAGTCTCTACTCTATTAGTATATAAGGCATATACTTAAATAACTGTATCTAACGCACCTTTATAACCGATTTCTATAAGGTCTAAGACCTATAAAAAGGCTACTTAAAAGGTATAAAAGTAGATTATATCCTGTTAAGTTAAAGAAGCTCTTAATATATAAAATAGACTAATTAACTAAGTTAAAGACTTACTCTTAAATTCAAACGTTTTAGTATAAAAAGAGTATATAAAGTCTTAAATAGAACCTTTTATCTTTTAAGGAATCGAAAATAAGGACTATATCATAGTATTACTAAGCAGCTCTATAAAGTTTTAATCTATAGTTATAAAACTATACTTTATTAAAACTTTTAAAACTTCTAGAACAGTACCGGCGACTAAGGAAGTTTCTAGTATAGTACTATCTAAAATAATACTATAACCCTATGAAAAAGAGAGAACTTTTAAGTAATAGAGTAGACGAGAAGTAGACTAAAGCAACTAAGATATTAAATAATATTCACCTTTCTCTTAATACCGACTTCGACAGTTATAAATCCGCTAAAACACTAATATTCTAGAAGCTATACTAGAACCTCTCTAGAAGCGCGGACATAGACGGCCCTAAAAGTATCTAAGACTTCTAAATAGGTCTTTTAAAGTATTATTCTAATAGTTAGACACTTTTATAGACGATTTCAACTATATTACTCTTAAAGATATTAGAACTTTTCTTACTAATTTAAGTAAACTTTACAATATCGAAGTATTTATAGCTAACAATAGTATAGTATACGTTGAATTATAATAAAAGAAGATCGATAGATTAACTAATTAAAGTGTTTTTAAGATTATTACTTAGAAAGAGTTACCTTCTAATACTAGAATATTCGGATTACGCTTTATAGATAATATTAAATTTAAGAGTATAGTACTTACTTTTACGAAGTTAAGATTAATAATCTAAGTATATAATAATATTAGAAAGTTACTAGTACTTACTTAAGTGCCTATAATTTAGAGAGTAAGCTAGAGAATAATCCTTATACTTATTATAATACTTCTAGGTTTATAAGTATTTATTTAGAATATTATATAAGTATATATATAATCTTTAACCGACTTAAATTAGAAATTCTTTATACGCCCTCTTAAAGGTTATTCTTAATAGGAAGATATATTCTTTAAAGTAATTAGGCTATTATATAGTATTCTAGAAACTAGTAATTATTAGTTTATAACGTATTATAAACACTATATTATAAGGCTTATAATAGAATAGTTAACTTTCAACCCCTGTCTTTTATATACTAAATTATACTAGTACGACGAGTAAGCAAAGTTAGATACTCCTTTTAGTATAGTAGGCCTTTAAACTAATAATACTCTTATACTTATTAATAACGCTTTTACTAATAAAGAAGAGCTTACTATTAACAAAGCTAGATTTATGTCTAAGGAGAAGAAAGAGCTTACTATTAACTATCTAATTAAATTTAATAGAGGGCTAATTACTAAGTATTATGATAGCTCTATATCTCTTACTTAGAATTATATAAAACACTTAGATTTAGTATAAAAGGCTTTATCTAAAATATCTAATATGAAAGGGATATTATATATAGTTGATACTAAAGATTAATATATTATATAACGTATTAGAGGGGTATACTTAGCTATAGTATCCTAGCCTAAGGCTGCTTTTGACTTATTATATACTACTTAAACTATTGATTCTTAAGATAATAATATTTTACTCCTTAATAAGCGAATTTAATAGTAAATCGATAATCCTTTAAAAGGACTTAAATTCGTTAAATTAGATAAATCTTTCTTAAAGTTATATGCTTTTATTAATAGATTATTTACTAATAATAAGGACTTGTTATTATAAATCGGTTATGTTATTACTCTTATAGACAAAGATAATAATACTAATATCTTATATTAGTCTTCTACTAAATATAAGAGAGTTACTTATAGTGTTTTAGTATTAGAATTATATGTGATAAGCTCTAGATTTAACGCTATAGCTTCGATAAAATCGACTTTTAAAAGTATCTTAAGATTTAAGGTGCTACTTATAATATATACTAATTCGAAGTCTATTTATAAATATATAACTAAATTAGGTATAACTAAGGAGAAGTGACTAATGATTAACGTTATGTACTTATAAGAAGCGTACGAATTAAGAGAGATTAATAAGATTAAATAGATCGACGGTAAGAGTAATTCTACGGATGTTATAACTAAAAAGGGTTGCTATAATACCTTATAAAAGTTGATCGATACTAATAAGCTAGACATTAACCTTATAAAGTAGGTGGAACGAAATAAGAGATAATAAGAGACTGAAATAGAGCCTTCTCATTAGTCGAGGGTAAGGAATGGCGGGCTCTAATTAGTTAGATTAGATATGTGATTTTTAATAGTTTTAAGTAACTTCTGTTATTTTAAAGAAGTGCTAGTGTCGGTATATATTTAAGAGGTAAATAGCGATTTGGATTAGTATACGTAGGTATACGTGTACTCGCTTAGAGGCTACTTAAGTAGGCATCGTAGCTAGCTTTACTCGGTATATACGAACGATAATACAACTCTTTTTATATCGCTTTTATAACTATAAGTCATACTAACAACTAAACTAATCTATAATATTAAACTTATATCTTAGGTAAATATAGTTTTAAGCTCTTCTAGAAGTATACTAGTAGATTAAATTTATTCTTACTTCCTTAGACTTAAAGTAGTTAGTATTAATAGATAACTTTACTATAATTTTAGTTTTCTAGGTTATATAAGTAAATTTATCTTTTATAGTAAATTAGTAAGAATTAGCTATCTTACTTATCTTCTTTAATAATAGAACTATAAAAAGAGAATAAGTTATATTAAGAGTTTATAGCTAAGTAGAAGTATATTAATAAGAAGTACTAGCCGTGTTTAAAGTATTTACTTTAAGTTTATAAACTTTATTTATTAATAAGGTTATTACTTTAAGAATTTATTATAAGGTAGAGTTAAATAGAGGTAATTTAGAGATCTTATACTATAATGAACTAGTAGTTATCTTAATAGGAAGAGGTAGTAGTAGTATAGTAATAGCTAGTATATATATTTTAGTAGATTAAGTTCTTAAGCTAGATTAGAATATAATATTAATAGAAGAGAGAAAAGAGATTAGCTCTACTAACTCTAAAGCAGAGTAGAATAGTTCTTAGGTTAATAGGTTACCTTTAAAAGACTCGACATAGCTAATAGAAGAACGCTAGACCTTACTACTTAACGTAAATAGGTTTAGCTTTATAGAGGAGAATAGTAGATTTAGAGGATTTAATATAAGTAAATATATATATTATTATTAGAATATTAGTAAAAGCCTTTCTAGGTAAAGAGAGAGAGTTTAGTTTTAGTATAATAGCCTTCTATAAATATATAAAAAGAGTACTTATAAAATAGTATCTAATATTAAGGAAAACTAAACTAAAGAGAAAAGCGAAAAGTATAAACACTCTAGCTTTATTTATATATATTAAGCGAAGCCTTAGTAAAGCCTTAGAACAACCTAGTTATATAAGTAACGTATATAACTAGGACTATTATAATAATATATATTATTTATAAGCTTAATATCTATAAAAAGAACAAAGTAGCTTTTATAAAATAGAGAGAGATAGAGTATATATATAAGCGTTTAGACTATAGAAAGTCTATACTAAAACCGAATAATATTTATTAGATAATATAAAAGTCCGAAGCTCGAATAGTCTATAACCTCGGCTATTTAATATAGCTCGCTATTATACTTAATAAAAGCTTTAAAACTATATATTAAACTCTTTTATATATAACTTCTACTAATTTAATATATTTTCGTAGTATAGAAGTTATTATACTACTAAATCAGTGTTTAGTACTAAAGCTATTACTATAAAGTCTTAGACGCTCTAGCTAAACCCGACCAGCTACTATACTATTAGCTAAAATGAAAAAGGTGAAGTAGTAGAAGTAGAGATTTTAAAAAAGTAGTGAGTCGGGTTTATTAAAAGAGCGGCTAAGGAACTGAGATAACCTGGAATATTTTCTCTCCTCTTTCGTAATCCTAAGAGTAAGACGGATAATTATTCTGAATCATGATTAGTATTCTCACTCTGCGAATTGCCCCGAACTCCCTGCCCCGCGACCCAACTCGGCAAGCGGGGCAACCAGCAAATATTTCCCAAACTGCCGCAGAACACCACGCTCGTATCTCCAAACCTCCAGCCATAAACTCAACTCGGTACCTCTGAGCACCTTTGAGACCAATAACAAAATATGAATTCAGCCATTGTACAGCCATGACACTCAAAAATACACGTAGAGCACGGAACAATCCACAAGAAAACCTCCGTGCAATTCGCGGGGTCACTTTTGCCTTACAAAGCTTTTTGTATTTCTCAGCAGTTTGATGCAGGTGCATTTCGGGGATTGTATTGACCCGCTTGTTTGATAGGTGAGATGTCTCTTGCTGCAGTGGATTATGGGTTTGAGGTAGGTACGCGTGAGATGTGGAAATGGGCGGTCAGGACTTTGGAAAGAGGGGGAAAGCTAGAGGGGTGAAGTATAAGTGTCCCCACTATCAGCTCACGAACTTGAAGCTTCTCATTCCACAAGCCCATCCCACTCATCAATTCAATCTCAACTTCAACTTTGATCTAAAGCAAAACAACCTCACATTTCAAAAAAAGAAAAATAAATCCTTCACCATGTCTCTCTCACTCTACGACGCCACCGTCCCTCAATTCATCAAAGACCTCAAGATCCTCTCAAGCCTCCTCACAAAAGGTTCCGAACATGCTTCCCTCACCTCCTCCGTACAAGCCCTCATCGACACCCGTCTAATCGCAGACATGGAAGCTCTCCCCTACCAAGTCCAACGAGTCTCCGATTGCGCAAAGGGCCTCGCCGTCCGTATGGGAGGAGTCGCCCCTCAAGCATGGGCCGACAACGAAAAGACCTTCCCAGAACTTCAAGAGAGAATCGCGAAGACTATTGCGATTTTGGAGAGTGTGGACCCTAAGAGTATGGATGGGAAGGATGATATTGAGATTGAGATTGGACAGAGGAAGACGACTGGACGAAAATATGTTTTGGAGTTTGTGATTCCTAATTTCTATTTCCATCATGTTATGATTTATGCTCTCTTGAGAAAGGAGGGTGTACAGATTGGAAAGAAGAACTATTTGGGCTTGGTTTGAGTTGAGATGAGATAAAACGAACGCTGTGGTATGTTGGGTTGGAGGTTGTGACGGAAACTCTCAATCAACATAAAGTAGAAACTCCACTCTTCGATCGAATTAAGAAAATAAATGAAATCTAAGACCGAATAGCTTATTGGAACTGCTCAACAGTCCAATGATTGCCACGTGAACAACGACCTGGAATCTCGAGTATCTCCTGGGTCATCAAATTCAACACAGCAAACAGATAAGCTCAAAGAGAGGGCTACCAAGTTAAACTTCACTATACATTATATAGGATGAAGTTAGAAGTAACTTGAATGACGTTGAAGTTAGATTGAGGCTCATAATAAGACGTGCTGGATGCATAAATGTACTAACCCGGGGAGCTTGGGGATAGGGTTGACGGTACGAGCCGAAATATCCGAAGGATATAAAACTATACCTTGCATCCTTGAGTACAACTTTGTTGAAAAGGATTCTTGAAGCATGGTGTATACATCGAACAGACTATTTCGAAAGCTCGCGGGGCAATTAATAGGCAATTTTTTGTTGATCATAAGCTACGTGACTTGGATCTGTTGCTTATCAGCTCTGGGTCGAGTTTGGGACAAGACTGGTGAAGATATATAGTCCAACGTGCCCATTACACTGCGGAATAGAAACACAACATATATACAACACTCATTTGCATATTCCTACAACAGTGCTCTGTATTTCTACATATCCCAAAAAACGCCCGCAATGCAACCCCAACACCCTCGTAGAAATCATACATCCCACCCAACCACCCGCCCTATCGAATTCTCCCTCTCCCTATATCCTGCCGTTATACCATCACAGTCCCTGCTCCTTCCTAAACCTTTCATTCTCCACCTCCCTCCAATCCCTCTCCTCAGGTTCATACCCATCCGTCTTCTTCGCCGTGTCCGAAAACGCCGCCTTCCCAGCATACAACTGCCCACCCGGCCTTGCGCCCTCAATCTCCTTACTAACAGCAATCGGCTGGTTCCCTCTAAATCGCTTTCGCATATCGACCATTCCGCGTTTGCATTCGCCCAGCCCTTTCTTGAGTTGTTGACATTGGGTGGGCATTGTTTCGAGGAGAGGCGGGCGGAGACAGTCGGAGGGTTTGTTGCGTTGGATCATTATGCAGTCTGAGGATTGGAGACATTGTGCTAGGGCTTCGCCTGGGAGGGGGTGGGTGTTAGTGGTTGTTTATGAAATGGGGGCGATAAGGTAGCTTTGGGAGGGGAGGGGAGGGGAGGAGAGACGAACGGATGTCTTTGCAGGAACTCGGCATTTTGTTGGTATTAGAATTCAGTTCCCCCTCTGACCCCAAATGGTTCAATTATAAACTTCTCAAAGATCCAACGGGACGAGCTATTCGTTTATGATCCCCAATGTGTCTTTTTTCCTTCGGCGTCTGGTAGTACGAATTGATGACTCTTAATTTGTTCAGAAAGATCGGATGGTATGATTGTCATACGTCGTGGTTGGCAGTGGTAATTTGGTATTAATTATCGGCAAAATACACTCCTGTTGGAAAAGGCGTGGATATAATATCAGATGATTTTAGTTGGATGAAGCTTCTACGGAAGAAATATTAATCCGCTTCCGAATACCCGCCTCCCAATTTGGTTGGCTCCTCCTCCCTTGTTCCTTCCCCCTTCACATGCAATTGTTTTTGAGGCAAAGAGAGAAAACGTCTTCTATCCAGTTCGAGTACGACTGAATTGTGGCAGCTGGATGATCAAGATTCCAGGCTAGCTTGTCGGGCAATGCGCTTGGAGCTGTCATCTAGACTGGTGCCGCATAGCTCCCACCAGATTGAAACCGCAAGCTCCTGTCACTTACATGTGACATCACCGTCATTAATTCAAAGTGAGTAGTGAGTGTTTACCCTCATCGAAACACCATGCGAAATTATATAAACACTTATCGAATGAACCAACAAGCTAACCTTCATCTAGAAATTCCCACTTTACTTAATCACCGAGAAGCCACTATTCCAATCTCCGGTCGACTTCTTTTGTAAAGCAACACAACCCAACCCACAGCTCTGTACATATTTGCGCCTCTTGCCACCAACGATCCTTTGACTTCCTGTTTTAGAAACGACAATTTATGTTTGCTAATTCAGCAGCTGCTGAATGATACACGACCAAAAAGAAATTCCCGGACCGGCGGAGCGCTTGTAAGATAATTGTACAGACACGGAGCTTCGTGATGGCGCCTATTCCTTTTCTCGGTCGCCTGAATCTGTAAGTCTGATAAGCCTCTTTCGATAAGCGTTGATCCCCTCGTAACCAAAACAGAAGCTAACATCATCAGGGCTGAGTATGCAGCACTCGTCGGCTCATTTTTCTTAGTCGGTTTGGAGGTACTGGTCAGAATTCTGACGCTTGCTTTACGTGAGTTCACTCGGGCATTTTTGCTTCCAGTGTACCCTAGCTAATTATGAACAGCAACATCTATAATACATCTCTGTTACAGAGCCTCTCGGAGACTGTTTAATAGATTCACATCACCTGCAGCCAAAAAGTCCGCACATAAAAAACAAGGTAAATCTTTCCAGCATCTTGACGGAAATCGCAGCTCAGAATATTTTAGATGTCTCGAGCGGAATCCGGAACGCATCGGACTTTGTCGATATTTGCGCTCTCTATGGCTACTACGCTGAAGAACATGTTGTTCGAACTGGAGATGGATACCTCCTTGGAATTCATCGCCTAGCATGGCGCCGAGGTGAAGAAAAGGAGAGAGTTAACCAGGGCCCGAACAGCGTCAGGAAGAATGTCGTTTATCTCCATCATGGCCTTCTCATGAACAGCGAGGTGTGGGTATGTCTTACGGATGAGGAGAGATGCTTACCATTCAAGTTGGTAGAAAAGGGATACGACGTCTGGGCAAGTTTTGGTCATCTTGTACCAAGTAGAGGAGCTTGCTAACGAAAACAGCTTGGCAATAATCGCGGAAACAAATATTCCAAAAAGTCCATCCATCATTCGCCAAATGACATTCCATTTTGGGATTTCTCCATGGACGAATTTGCATTTCATGATATCCCTGATAGTATCCAATACATTTTGGAGACCACCTCAGCGCCATCATTATCCTATATCGGATTCTCACAAGGAACAGCTCAAGCATTCGCAACACTAGCCGTTCATCCAAAACTCAACGATCAAGTCAATGTATTCATCGCTTTGGCGCCTGCCATGTCACCAGCGGGTCTCTCTAACGGAATTGTGGATGCTCTGGTTAAGGCATCACCACAAGTGCTATTTCTCCTTTTCGGTCGCCGCTCAATTCTCAGTTCAGCTAACATGTGGCAAGCAATTCTGTACCCACCAATTTTTATCAGAGCCATTGATATGGGACTATCATTTCTCTTTGGCTGGCATGCTCGCAACATTTCCACTAGTCAAAAACTGGCTGCTTACCCGCATCTTTATTCCTTTACCAGCACCAAGAGTGTGGTTCATTGGTTCCAAATTATCCGTAATAAATCGTTTCAAATGTACGATGATGACGTTCAACCAGTGGTCTCAATTGGCAGCACGAGCAAATATACCAAGGTTGCTAAATTTCCAACACGAAACATCAAAACTCCCATCGTGCTCGTCTACGGGGGAAGCGACTCCCTGGTGGACATTGATATAATGATGAAAGAACTTCCCGATCATACCATCGCTACCGAAATTCCACATTACGAGCATCTTGATTTCCTCTGGGCACGAGAAGTAAACACTCTTGTCTTCCCACATGTCTTCGATGCGTTGGAAAGCTTCGTAGATGCAGCACATACGCAGGAAGAATACGATCATTATCGTTCCGCGAGACATGCAAGCTTACATGCTGGAGCCAGCAGACCTACCATAACCTACATGAGCGAAGACGACGCAAGCCAAACAGGAGGACCCAGCTACGCCGAAGTCGCAAATACATCGCCTACGAAAAGTCCGCGTTTCTCATCAATCCCAATCCTCAGTGACGGAGCCAGGAAACGCGTGCGCCCTCAGAAGGAGTACGATGACTCGAGTGAGAGTTCTGCCAACTCCCCTATCACTCCTAAACGACAGCATTTCAACAGTGGCGGAGCGAGTATCGAGAATGGGAGCCCGTCGACGACAACCTTGACGGATAAATTGAAGCAAGCGCGGAGTGGGAGTATCGGGAGTCAGATCAGTTTTGAGGGCAGAGGCGTGAAGGGTATTTCTATTGGGGCTAGTAGAGCTGTCAGTGGGATTGTGAAAGGGGAGGGACTTGGGGGAATTGTGAAGAGTGGGTCTTCGACGCCGGGAAGTGGGGATGATGGTGGTGGGAAAAGAAAGGGTGAGAAGTGAGTGTTGTGTGTATGAATTCGAGAGGGCGAGGGGAGGAGGGAGATAAATTATTAGAAGTATGTATATACACCATTGCCAATATATGGAGAGGTATTTTATTAACTCGATAAAAAATCCCTTTTGCCTTCTTCAAACAGTACATCTCCTTGAGTTATTTGCCACTGACACATTCGTCTTTACTTGGGTTTCTTCCGCGCCTTGAATAATGTCCAAAGAGTGTAATAGAGACTCTTTACCTAAGTAACGTAACCCCTCTGAATGTTACCATTCGAATTAAAGGTAAATACTTGTGAATAATTGGTTCTCTGGATTTACACATACCAACAGATCATGACACAATTGAGTAACACATCACTCACGCGATTAGATTCAATGTCAGCAAGCTGTGATTTGTGTATTGGGCATTGAGTATGCTTGGAAGTGCACCACTCCACCAAACTTCGAGAGCGAAAGGAATTGTTTCAAGGCGAGAAATCCACCCTCCATTTAAAAAAGCCATGCAATCACGCATCCTTAATATTGAAAACTCAAATACACGCTTCTTTCATTCAGCCCAATCAGGGCAAGAAATTTATCCAAAATCCCCCTACCCTTTTGTGCCATTTCGAACGACGACTATCCCAAACCCTGCAATTCTTCTTCTTACAGAAACCGCAACCAATTATAAATACAACTCCACCACAGGCTCTGCATTTCGATTTAGTTGAGTGTGTAAAGCCGCTGCGACCCAACTTATTCCTTCCTTTTTGACCTGTTGTCACACAACGATACTCTAGTGCAATCGCGTGATTTTTGGTTAATATAAATCCAGTTTCTTGATCCTTGCAAAACCTTCCATGGCGAGTTTCCCAGCAGCCGAGGGGCGAGGCCTTCTGGTATAAAGGAGGAGGGTGTCTTGGAGTTGGTCTTCGCGGGGCACATCTATCAATGTTGTACTCTGTGTAAGAAGGTGGGTCCAAGAGACTGTCATATTCTGTGTGATTGGAGTAGCAAGGTGGTAAAAGGGGTTCTGAATCTTCCATTCTTATGTACGACTCTTATGAATTTGTATTGTAATGTTGTGAATGTTGAGGAATGACTTCTGAGTGAGCGTGTTTGGTGGACTGAGTGTTGAACGTTGCACGTGAAGGTTCTTTCCGAGGGGAACCTAAACTTGCTTTAGTAGCTTACCCAAGTTTTGAATTGAAGTACGTAAGGCGAGACTTAATTTGTACTAAGTTTATTCGGTGAGGAATCGCCCGAATGATGGTTTCGAAAGGTTGTCACAAGTACCCGGCAAAGTGGTCAAGGGGCTAGCGCTAGCTATAAGAACTACCAGAACTGCAATTCGAAAGCATGTCTCGCACTTCTGTAGCTCTTCACCATGACTCAGCATAAACCACATATCCAGATCAATTTGATCGTGTTCGTAAAGCTCTCCCGAGGGAGTCATCACGTTGGCTGGCGGGGCTTTTGGCATAGTAAAACGAGTTAATGGAACTTACTAGCTTCTTAATAAATGAAAACTTTGTCCTATCGTTTTGGAGCAATGTTAGTAACTGTAACGCTTTACTGTTGATATAGAACCCCCGCACCTATTTCCTCACTATTTAGCTTGAGAGAATAGCCTACACGTCGTCTGCCTTGGCGACCACTAGCGAGTCCAAATTCACAATGACAGCATCACCACCGCCAGACTACACAACTCGAGATCCACCTCGATACACAGTGCACGGCTCTAGTCCGACTTATTCAAGACAACAATCCTCAGGGCACTGCACTCTCAAATATTTGAACAACTGTCTACAGAAACCAACCTCACGTATTCACGTTTTGATTACGTGCTGTCATGAAGGAGAAAAGAAGCAATGCGTGGACAAGCCGGTACCTCTCCACTTGACGACATGTTATATGTGTGACGGTCCTTTCGAGATACTCAACGCGATGGTTTGGATGAATGAGAAGCTGGAAGACCCTAAGAAGTCCGCGAAGAAGTCCGAGAATTCACCCTGAGGTCTCCCGGATTTCGCAGGCAAATATGAAGATGGTGGCAAGCGAGGTGTACAAAATCCCGAACCCCTGGAAAAGACAATCATTTGAAGTCCTCTATTTGTATGTATATCATAAACAACAATAGACTCGATCCCCCCTAAAACGAATCCTCATACTTGCGCGGCTTCTCACGAGTAGATTTCGCGTCGAAACTAACTTGCACAATGACAGTCTTTCGAACTGCTTCTGAATCCCATCCATCTAACACACTATCTCCGTGTGTTTTCGTGGTCTTTCCTCGCACAAGTGTTTCTCTCTTTCCACCCACCGCTTTCAAGGGAAACTGCCCTCCTTCGCCCGACTTATGGAAAGCTCCCGATGATGGACCATATGATTTGGAAGTACCTCCAGATCCGAGAAGCTTTGGAAGGAAGCGTTGTATGAGTGGTCCGAGAGATGAGGTACATGCAGCAGCAATAGAGAGGTTCGCTTCCATCGAGGATGTAGTATAATCCACGTTGTACGTCGTATCTTTGTTCGCTGGGTCGAATCGCCAATGGTCCACAGACCCAACTCAAAGTTGCACACTTGGTGCTTTTCCATACTACGCAGTGAACGCCCAAAACATAGCCCAAATCCAACTTGCCGTCAGTTTCGCTAGAGCAGCCAACCTCCGTCTAGTCGTTAAGAACACCGGGCACGATTTTTCCGGAAAGTCTGGTGGCGCCGGAGCTCTAAGCATCTAGACTCATAACCTCAAGTACGTCAAGTACTTTAAGCAATACACCTCAAGAGGTTGTGGTTATGATGGACCCGCCTTTAAAGCCGGTGCTAGTGTCCAAGCATTTGAGATTTACAAAGCTGCACACGACCAAGGATTGATGGTTGTTGGTGGAGAAGGCCAGACTGTTGGTGTTATGGGTGGTTATATACAAGGTGGTGGACATTCACCTCTCAGTTCTATCCACGGAATGGCTGCAGACCAGGTCCTCTCAATGGAAGTCGTCACAACAGATGGCCGTTTCGTCACCGCTGATTTCGAGCAAAACACTGACCTGTTCTGGGCGCTTCGTGGAGGTGGAGGTAGCACATTCGGTGTAGTAACCTCGGTCACGGTCAAAGCCTACGCTGATCTCAGAGTCGTTACTGTCACCACCGACAACTTCTGGGTTGGGTTCCGCAAATACTTGGACTACTTCCCCTCTTTATCTGAGCAAGGAGTGTACGCATATTGGTTCATCATCAACACCGGAACTGGGCCAATGTTCCTCATGCAACTATTCTGGGCACCCGGAAAGACACTAGCCGAGACAAATGCCCTCCTAACTCCATGGTTTGCTCAACTCAACGCCTTAAATATCACCTTCACCCCCAAGACGGTTGAGTATAGTTCCTTCTACATAGGATGGTAAGCTTCCTACCTACTCGAAGTTGTTGAGAAAACCCACGTAGTATTAGGTTCTCGACTTTAGCTAACAAAGATGTAGAACGACTCTGCAAGCCTCGACAAGATGTATAACGCTATTAAGACTTCTTCGTAAGCAGCACTAACCATTCTTAGTTTCATCATCCACCATACTCTCGCCAACGGAGGAAACCTAGATAACTTAGTCAACCCTGCTTAGCGTACTACCTAAGCTTACATCCTTCAATCCGTGAACTGGGTTGATGGAGATTGCGCAGCAGTACAAGCCGCCGTTCGTCAAAACTTCACCAATGGTCATATGCAAAGATGGAGAGATGTAACCCCCGGTCCGGGATCTTATCTCGGTGAGAGTGACATCTCGGAGCCAAACTTCGGACATTCATTCTTCGGTAGCAACTATGCTCGTCTTCAATCCACCAAGAAGAAGTTGGATCCAAAGGACGTCTTCTTCGCTCAGACCGCCGTCGGAAGTGAGTGTTGGGAGGTGGTGACCGCAAATGGACTTCCAAGTGGGAATGGAAGGCTTTGTCGTGTATAAACGCATGTGGAAATAGAAACCTCTGTATATATAGTTTAATGACCTTCATGAGCTTCACAGAAATATGCAAGCTGTCTAAGAGTCCCCTGAAATGACATTGTGATATCCATTAGCTTCGACTTAGATCTTCGTAATAAGATTTCAAGGGCATGCTACCTCGAGACACCTACGGATTCTGGGCGGAAGTCCTCTCCAGACGCTATGTGTTGGACGCAAAGATTGAGGTGTGCTATAGCGTGCGATATCCCCAGCATTGGAGGAACTAGCCAGTGGGAAAAATTGTTGATTTAAGAAGGATATTGCAAGGAAAGAGGCCTTTCATGATGCGTGTTTAAGTGTGAGTTGTCGGAGTCCTACCTGCCCAGAGGTTAGCTCCGATGCCCATGTCCAATATCAACCGGACAACCTACCGGGCTCCTTCGAGGTTGACCATCGTTGTGTCCATTCTCCTGGTCAGTGGTGGCTTCCGCATTGCTGTCAAGACCCAACTTTACCCCATCAACATACCTTGAGCCCTCCATAGATGGCAGCAGCGAGGGCAGTGACTGCAGGCATATCATCGCCTCTATCCATCTACCTAACCCCCCAAAAGAGTCTCTAAGCCCACAACGAACCTGAAAGAACCGCAATAAAGGCGCCGCAGTGGACTTATTCGATGCTTGGGGGAGGCGCGGTCAACGTATTCGCGTATTGGTATGAGGATCCTGGAGTTCAATGAGCAAGTAAAGCACATAAAGAGCGAAAGGAACTTACCATCAGTCCCGACGACACCACTTAACCCAATCCTCACCCAATCCTCACCCAACAAAAGAAGAAGAAGAAAAAAATAGTCTCCCAGCCCAGGTAGCCAAATCTACCAAAGCGAACCCACCAGAGCCACGGGGACACATGTGAGTATTCTGAGCTACCTCGGGATCAGCTTGAGGAATTGGCCTCGACTGTTGGCCTTTCCAGTCTCTCGTGTAGAAGCCTTGGGAGTGCGTGTAATGGAGGGGTTTTGGAGGCTAATCAGGTTGTTGATGGAGAAGGAAGTTTGTGAAGAGGAAGAGAGGGAACGCGAGGGTTTCGAAAAGTTGAGGACGCATTTTCCCTCCTCCATTATCTCATAGGTACGACGAGAGCACTCGGGTTCTGAGGAGAAAAGACACGAGCTTGAGCCTTTAAACTCCTCCCTCTTTTAGCCTTCCAAGCAGGTGCAAGTAACAAGGTGAGCTCTATACTCAGTGACTTCAGACTCTCACAAGAAGGCCCAGACGAACCCTGGAAGAGCAGGACAAAAATATACGTAGACTCGCAAGAGAAAAGACTTGGAAAATTAAGAACCCACCCTATACTCTTATCTTAGGATACGAACTAGAGCCAACACAGTCACTCACCAACGGTGCCTCTCACACCATCTCAGGTAGTGCAGCCTGCGCACCCTCAACCACTTCAAGCCTCCGTGATACGTTTTCGACAACGAAAAGTTATATATACGCAAGGGAATCCGACAAGGCGGGGACTTGTACTCTGCGCTAGGTCGAGGTCTTCCTCCCTCAGCTTCCTCAGAACTCTCCGGTCAGAAGCGTCAGGTTATTAGGAGACCAGTCGACAAAACCAACTGAGTGTACCTATATCACTACCTCAACCGCAACGCGTTCTTTCCTTGTTGTCGTCAAAATCGAATCGCGGACCCGAGGGCTGACACGTGATATATTGGCTCACCAGCTTGGACGAAGTTTCGAAAAGGTTCCTCGACTCGATTCTGAATTTGAAATGTATACTTGTTAGCCGGGTGTTGTCCCATGTTACAACAACTTTCGTCTCTCCTGGCATCTTGATTTCGAGAGTTTGTGCAGGCCTTGTCATATCGACAGACTCTCTCCGTACACCAAAATGCACATAGAAGAAAGAGGGGAGTAGCAGGTATTTCGTAGGAAAATAAAAGAGAGTCGGCGCTACGACGAAGGCCGAACTTCCGACCGGTTCTGAGCTCTGCTGACAAGCCCGAGTACTTTAAAGCACTTGTGCATGGTACGTACATGATGCAATCCAAACTGCCATCCCGGGAGTACAAAATGCCGAGAGCTCTGCCAATTGACGAGTCACGAGTCACGACCCAGCCACTTTTGCAACCGCAAGCGACCTCTTTCAGGAGAGTGTGGGAAGATCAAACCTGTCGGGTAATAGTGCTCGCCTATCTCGGTATCTCCGGAGGGTTTTTCCCGCCAAGTTGACCCGCCGAGTGCGGGGAAGCGACCTCGGGCTGTAACCTGAATTTGTGCTACTCCGCGCTGGCCGACGGCCCACTGGCTGACGACCTTGAGATATGATTGGGAGATGAATGTTTTGAGACAACGTTGCTCGTAACCAGATATATGCCTCACGTATTTCCATGGATTTCCATGGCCCTTTCCATCCAATGTGTTTGAAGAGATTGTTGTGTACAGGAAAAATGGTAGATCGGCGCCGAAATGCTCCGTGCCGGACGGGCATTTCAACAAGAAAAAAACGGGCTTGATTCCTTAGGCTGCAGGTTCTAATTGGTCGAGGCATGCTAAGAGTGGAGTTAAATAGGGTAATTCTCGCTTAAACACTTTATACTGAGTATACAGCCATAACTCTGTAAGAAGGTGTATTACAACTTCTTAACCTATTACGGCCTCTATTACCTTTTTATATTAGTCAGTTAATATATTAATGGCTATAGTTTCTAATAGTAGTTGTTTTCTTAAAATTATAGAGCGTTGTGGTTTATAACAGTTATACTGGTAATTAATTTAAAGCGTACGTAGAATCTGTAATAAATATAAGTCGACTTTTAGTGTGCATGACAGATTAACCGCAGTGTCGCATTAGCGAATGTACAAAGGGGGGTGGGCCTTGTGCATAAGTTGTGCTAGAGTTATCCAACCTGCGGCCTCAATACTCGAGCCCGAAAACACCGCGAAAAACACCAGGTTGTACTCAACGGGGCTAATGATGAAAATCCTCCTCCTGGATCTCCGTTTCTCTTCTCTCTCCTATAAAGACCTCGGTCTATCTTTCGTTCTAAAGATTAAGTAGTCACTTCCCTCAACTGGAATCTGATCTTTTCTTTGTCGGCGCATTCCTCCCAGTTATCCAGCAAGAAGGAATGAACCCGACCTCTGTTCTAAACCCTCCAATTCCCTCGACCTCATACCCTCTCAAAATGTCTACACAACTGCAAGATTACCCCCCAGCTCTCATCCTCATCGTGGGGGCGAGTTGCCTTTACTTGTTTACAAAATTGGTGCAACTCGGAATCACCTACCGCCGCCAATCGCTTATCATCCGCAAACATGGGTGCAAACCATACCCAAGATACCCTCACACGGATTACATCTTGGGGATGGACATTTTCCGGGAGAACTACAAGTTCAACCAAACAGGCGGCCTGCTGGAAGTAATGCGAGGCCGTTTTACGAAGATGAACGCTTGGACATTCTCACAACGGATGGCGGGAGACAAGATGATCGTGACTTGCGAGCCCGAGAACGTCAAGGCTCTTTTGGCAACTCAGTTCAAGCAATTCGACATACCCAATGAACGAATGAAGAGCATTGGCAGTGTTGTTGGTCATGGGATCTTCACCATCAATGGAAAAGCATGGGAGGAATCGAGATCCTTACTTCGACCAAGTTTCACAAGGAGTCAGGTTGGTGATATTGAAACTTTCGAGGCTCATGTGTCGAAGTTGATTGCAAGAATCCCTCGAGACGGATCGATGGTCGATATACAAGAGTTGTTCTTCATGCTTACTTTGGATTCCGCTACCGACTTTCTCTTCGGTTATAGTACGAATGTGCTCGATGAAACGGATCAAAACAGTGCTGGTGTTAGATTCGGAGAAGCATTTCAGTATGTGACTGAGAAAGCGGGAGGCCGGTAAGTGACCCTCGATCGCTTAAACAGCAAACACTAAGGGTCATCTAGGGGCCGAACTGGTTGGCTTGCGGATCTAATTCCGGACAAGAAGTATCTTCCAGCAAAGGAATTCATTCATCAATACATTAGACAATACGTCGAAAGCGCGGTCGAGCTTCACCAAAAGGGTTTGAACCAAGAGAAGGTGACAATTGACGAGAAAGGATCTGGAAAGTATGTTTTCTTGGAGCACCTAGCAAAGACAAACTACTCCAAGGAAAAAATTCAAGCCGAACTTCTCAACATCCTGTTGGCTGGACGAGATACGACAGCAAGCTTGCTCAGCTACGTCTTCTACTATCTAGCTCGTCGACCAGATGTTTGGAACAAGCTTAGATCGGAAATCTTGGAGTTTGGACCTGGTATACCCACATTTGAGCAGATCAAGTCGCTCAAATATTTACAATGGTGCTTGAATGAAAGTGAGTCGTGCTGGGTTCCCTCACTTTTGTATATAAGTTACTGACCTTTGAAGCTCTTCGTCTAAATCCCATAGTTCCGCTCAATACACGAGTTGCAAATACCGATACCACACTTCCAGTAGGCGGAGGAAAGGATGGAAAGTCTCCCATCCTTGTCCCAGCTGGTCAAGTGGTTGGTTATCAGGTGTACGCGATGCAAAGACGACATGATTTGTATGGCGAAGATGCAGACGAGTTCAAACCCGAAAGATGGGCAGATCTCCGACCAGGGTAAGCAGGCATCCTCTTCAAGACTCACAAGTCCCATCTAACCTAATCCAGCTGGCAATTTTTACCATTCAATGGAGGTCCTCGAATCTGGTAAGTCCTCAGTCACCACCCTTCCTTGGATTTGGCATTAACCGCATTACAGCATTGGACAACAATTCGCTCTGATTGAGGCCTCATACGCGACTGTAAGGATCTTACAAACCTTTAAATCGATTGAGCCGAAGGACAATTCTACTTTGAAGGAGTATCTCACTGTGACAGCGGCAGTTCGAGGTGGAGTGAAGGTGGGATTCACACCTGCTTGATGTAGAAACCAGGACACATTTTTACAAAAGTTTCCAAGTTCAGGTTATTGGAAGAGGGCTTTGAGGGAATAATGGCTATAGGTGTTAGATGCATAGCCTAGACTCAAGTACTTGGTCCATTTGACTAAAATACCACTCTGTATTCAATTCACCACTTGGTGTTTACCACTGTTGAACTACTTGTGCATGACAAAACTCACCCCGATTCATTCGTTAGGCTGTAATACAGCTTCTAGATTAAGGATTCCGACCATGCAACAGACGCCCCTTCTCGGCAACCATATAAATACATCGAACCGCAATCCGGGAATCCGAGGGGAAACCCGAGTATATTTTTCAAAACACCTATAAACAGAATAAAGAGACAATTTCTTAGGTCATGTAACTATTCTCCCATTCCGAGAGAAGGTTAGCAAGAAGCAACCCTCTCCGAATGTAGATTTATTGGTGTTCTTCAGCTCCAGTCGTCGCGACAAGCTACTTCCCCCCCCTAATTAGAGATTATTTCTGACAGCTGGGAACCTTAAAATCGTACGGGTGTTGCACCGAAAAAAAAAGAAGGTTCAGGTTTAACCTCTGAATAGGGGAGAGTACAGGGGGGCCAGGTCTCAGTGATCTACAGCGTCGTCATGTTAGGTTCAGCCATTCTCCGGTGGTCCCACCAGTCGAGTCCTGCGCAAAAGAACATGATTGTTCACCACTCGCAGCTGGAGCCTCATCCAATCGCACCACCACCGAAACCTTGACACGCTGGCCTTATTACTGTCTCTATTCATTCTTTTTTCTACGGTAATACGGTTGAACTCAACCCTTGACTTCGCATCCTTCCTCAATATCCCCATCATCTCACAGTCAGTACGCACACGAGCATTGCAGTTGTGCCGCGTCTTCTCTTCCCTTTACGGCCTTACGACAAAAAGCCTTCCATTCGCCGGCTTACTACTACCACCGCCTTAATTTTCTTTCCTTTCTTGGGATATATTAGCTAGAGGGGTTCTCCGGAAACTGGCAAAGGGACAAGCTTTTTGGACAAAATGGCTGCTCTTGTTGAACCAGCGGTTAGGAAGAAGGTACTAAGAGTGGTGTTTATCTCTCTGTTACTCGATTTGGTACGTTGTCAAATTCCCGAATCCACCCCTCCAAAACACACCACTAGTCTTCTAACACTTTACTAACTTCTGCACGCAGATATCATTTACATTCATCCTCCCTCTTTTCCCCTCCCTCCTCGAATTCTACAGATCCCAAGAAGCCCCGGCCCAATTCTCCTCCTTCAATAAATCCCCCTCGGTCCTGTCGCATATCCTCACATACCTAAATGCCTACAAAGCTTCCTTCTCCCGACCCATTGATTCGAGATATGATATCGTATTACTCGGCGGAGCTTTGGGGAGTTTATTCTCGTAAGCTTCCTCCTATACAAATACTGCCGGAATACTTCTAATTAATGCTTCGCAGTCTCCTCCAAGCCTTCGCATCCCCCATAATCGGCACCCTCTCCGACCGCTACGGCCGTCGAACAGCCCTCCTCTTCAGCATGTCCGGCAACATCCTCAGCGTCCTCCTCTGGGTCTGCGCCACCGATTTCCGCACCTTCCTCCTCTCGCGCATAGTCGGTGGACTCTCCGAAGGAAACGTCCAACTCGCGATCGCGATCGCAACCGATATCTCGGATGAGAAACAACGCGGGGCAACAATGGCATTAGTAGGCGTATGTTTTAGCATAAGTTTTACTTTTGGACCGGCTTTGGGGGCTTGGTTGAGCACTATTAGCTCTGTGAAGACGAATCCTTTTGCGACTGCGGCTGCTTTCTCGTTGTTTTTGATTGTGACTGAGACGTTGTATTTGTATTTCTGTTTACCGGAGACGTTGCCCAGTAAGGTTGCGGAGGCGAAGGCACTTCATGTTGGTGTTAAGGAAGGGAAAACGAATGGATCTACTAAGTCGAATGGGGCAACACTCGAGAAGACCAAAACGAAGGGAGATGCGAAAACGACTGTCAAAAAGCCGTTTGAGAGGACGAATTCGCATTTCCTTCTCAACCTTACGCATTTGGGATTTATCCTTTTCTTCTCCGGAATGGAATTCTCACTTCCCTTCATGACGTTTGATCTCTTTGGATATACGGCCGCGAAGAATGGGAGATTACTTGGATACATGGGACTTGTAGCTTCCATCCTTCAAGGTGGTGTTACTCGCAAGCTCCCTCCTCTACTCTCAGTTCGCATCGGAGTCGTCTCATGTCTTTTCGCCCTCCTACTTCTCGCGCGCATCGACTCCGTCGCGGGTCTTTATCTCGCGACTACCCTCCTTGCTATTACGACTTCGACTGTGGTTATGGGACTTAATGCTTTAAGTTCCTTTGAAGCGGGTGAAGATGAACGAGGAGGGAAGCTCGGAAACTTGAGAAGTTGGGGACAATTGGGACGAGGAATTGGACCGATTCTTTTTACTAGTGTTTACTGGTGGGCGGGGAGAGAGGTGGCTTATACCATTGGGGGGATGGGCGTTCTGGCTGTGAGCACGCTTGTGTTCTTTGGGTTGAAAACGCCCGGTGGTGCGGAGGGGAAGAAGATTAAGGATGTGAAGAGCGAGGTTGAGTTGTAGTGTTTCTTTTCATCAAAAATAGCGTTTATTCTTTTGGTTTTGGTTTTGTATACATATATTTCACTTCCTTTTTGTCCATGGGTTTTTAGAGTGTGTGTATTAATAAGTCATTTGAGGGATTCATGGTTCTATCCAATTGAGGGAATAAGGACTTAGGTACCACAGGAAAAGATGTTTTTACATCCATGAGATCATTTCCGTCCTCTCTGAGAGACATGCGGCATATACGAGTATATAAAATTCAATCCGATGATCTGACAAACTTCCGAAATCTCACCTGCAACTCCTAGCATAAATGACTCCTTGCAGCGTCTTGGCATACCCAGCCCCATCCATCCTAGCGTCATTCTCACCCTCCCCTTGGCTTTGAGGTGGGGTAAATAAAGCATCCCTCTCTTTCCCTTTCTCTTCTTTCTTTCGACAACAACACAACAACCTTTTCAACATCACAAAAAGGATTCATTCCACGGGTCGATCAAGGCCCGTTGTCGTAACATTTCAGGATGGTCGGAGCAACAGGATCCTCAGCAGCAACTGCGATTTACGCCCTTGGAATGTTCTTCCAGCCACAGCAGGAGGGATGTAGGTGTAGACCTCCTTAATGGGGGGTTTGGACTTGATTTTTCTTGGAGTGGGGGAGGAGGACTTGGGGAGGGAGTTGGGTGGGAGAATGGATGGGATGGGGGTTTGAGTTTGGGAGAGGGGAGTTTGGGGGGTTTTGGGTTGGATGGGAATTGGGGAGGCCTTGGGGGGGAGTTTGCTTGTGTTGAGGGTGTGAGTGGGAGTGAAGGTGGCTTCTCTGGGGGAGGCTTCTCCTCGTTGCCTGGCGATGATTCGACATCGACTTCTTTTCTTGGCGGGGCTCCTTCTTTGCCTGTTGTACCTGCAGCAGGTGGTGGAGGTGGGGATTTATTACTTGGGTCTTCTTCCTCCTTGGATGTCGACTCTACTTTTGCGCACTTGGAGATGGGACACTTCGATATCAATGATTTTGAGAATGAGGGGATACGAATGGTTTCGCCTTCTATTAGTAAGTTTTTGTTCTTATGACTCATACATTGTGGTATTGGGTTGGTGCTAACATATAAACTGACAGACTTCCTGGGAAATGAATCGATACCAATGACTACGACTACAACTACGAATACCAATCCTTCTTTGGACGACAACACACCACTTTCTCATCACCGTCCATCGACTTCCACATCTCTCTCTTTCTCACAATCTCCACCTGCCCAGGGTACTACTCCAAAATCAACATCGAATTCAACCTCCAATCCCAGCAATAAAATCGAAAAGCGCAGTAAGAATACCCAAGCTGCGCGACGATACCGACAGAAACGGGTCGATCAGATGGCCGGGTTGGAAACGAAACTCAAGGCGAGTGAGGAGGAGAAGGAGGCGTTGAAGATGAGGGTTGCCCGGTTGGAAGGGGAGGTGGAGATTTTGAGGGGGTTGTTGAGGGATAAGGGATAGTTTTGTCTTGTTGTTAGTTCTTTTATTTGTATTCAGTTTTTAGAGAGAAGTTCGGGGAGCGACGGGGAGTTAAGTTGATTGTGTTTTCAGACGATGTCGGTTCTTGTTTTATCATTGTGATGTTTGTTCATTTCGGCAAAAAGAGGTTCTTGTCATCATCTTTTTTTGGGGCATGGGTGTGCTGGGTTGGAGAGAGAAGATTGGGGCTTACAGTTTCTGGGCTATCTTCACTGCTTCTGGGGCTTTTGAGTTTGATTGCTTGTCTTGTTTTCATTTCTTATACTTTTTCATCATTATGTACTCTACAAAAGTCGCGATATCATTCATACTCATCCATATACATCTCTCATCTTTAGACCTCATAGTGAGTCGATATCCGCTTCTCCATCACTTTCCCTCTCTTTCTACCTCGAAAATAGGAGGTGCTGAAACCTCATAGCATAGAGAGTCATGAGCGAGTATGAGTGAAACTCAAGGTGGAAACTCACTATTGCACTACTCGAGGCTGTGAGTCGAAGTGAGATCTGAAGAGTGGAAGGTTGCTTCCGAGGGGGTTTGTGATTGGTGATTGGTGGGTGGTGTTGCAGGGGTGTTGCAGTTGGGTGGTGAGTGAGAATGAGTCATATTTGCTCATAGTGAGGTGAGCGTTCTTAGCGTTCTCCCAGTGGACAGAAAACGGTGGCAGTAAATCACTAGCCTTGAAAAATCGTTAATCACCGGACTTGTTTTACTCTAAGGTTCAATATTACATTGTTATAATATTTTAGCCACGTAACTAGCTAATATTTATAAAGACTAATTTTAATACTGTTTAATAGTTATTTTAGATACGTACTAGTTTATCTTATATATTACGTAGATTAGTATAGTAGCTAGTAATATAATCTTAATACTTAGAGAGGAAGTAAGAATTACTAGCTTAAGCTTATATATAATAGATATAATTATTACTTCTAGCTAAATATTTTAGATGAAAACGTTTTATAAAGTTCTACTAATTATATTATTATATTATATAAAGTGATTTATCTAATAAAAAGTAAGAAACGAATAGTGAATTCAAAGGTGTTATTTAGGTAGTTTATTTAGTAGATCTACCTAGAATATACCTGGGTTGTCGCTTTCTAGGACTTAGAGCTAAGAAATATAATATTATCTGAAGAATAAATAGTATAACGTGCTTTTTAATTAGGAAGGAGTATTATAATAGGAAATTCGACTCTTCTAAGGTTTAGAGGCACTACCTATTAGCTAATTCTGTTTTCTCTCTCTCTATATATATATTTGATATTTTTACGACTCTGTTGTGTTAAAAGGTTATCTCATTTGTTGGGATACTTGGGGTCAGTAGCACTGTGAAGATGTCGACGAAGACTCTCAAAGAGTTAGACAACTTGAGGGTGGAGATATCAATTCTCCTAACCTCCTGGTGGCTTTGAAATATCCCGCACCTTGACCTCATCAGGGGCTCTTGAACGAGATTTTGACCGCATTCTGGCTTTTAACCGACGGCGTGATCTTCTCTACATACTCGAGCACTGGATCACAGTTCTCGATATGCTTAAATCTCTGGATTAGCCTGACCAGGAGATAGATAGTATATGTTAGGACTTGCTGCTGAGCCCGAGGTCCGCCCCAAAATGGAACGAATTCCCACAATGACTTGCGACCAATCAAACGATCTGGTTTGAACTCATTGGCATCATCTCCCCAAGTCTCTTTATCGTGGTTCATAGCCCAAGTACCTGACACCACTGGTGTACCTCGAGGAACAAAAATAGGGCTTCTCTGGTCGGGTCCACCGCTCACAGGCAATATTGCATCGCGGACAGCCACGCGCCACTGTAACAAGTTAGCAGATGCTTTTTCCATTGAACATTGAGTCGAAAGCAGTGACTCGGGATCAAAATTGCTTCTGAACACCAAGATTGTGAATTCAAAAAGGGGCAAAAAGGGGAAACTTGCATACCACTCGTGCTGCCGGACCAATTGTTCGGACTGTCTCTTGGAACATATATCGAAATTCCGCAAGTGACTTTAGCTTCTCACCTATTTCCAAAGCTGTTCGTCGAAGCTTTGTCTATATGTGCGGATGTCGTGCCAGCTGGAAAACCATGTTGCTTGCGGAAACTCCGATCACTGTAATCACTTAGCATGGATTTTTCTCGTTGTCTCGGGTTAAAGCTTTCTTCTGACGTGTAAGAATGGGATTAAACAAAGGGGAAAAAAGGGAAAAGTTGCATACAATCGCGGGCAGGGAGAAATACGGCGAGAACTTGATATCTTAGTTGAATGGGATCCCGAGTTTGCTTGGCCATTTCGTCCAGTAGAACATAACGTCTTCTCACTTGGTTGCCTTCTGATTCCGGTTTTTCCTGGACTGTTTCTTTGAGGGCCCGTTCAACTTGCTCATCAACATATCGGTGGACTTTCAAATAAGCGTCCTTAAACTCCTTGTCCACATTATGACAGTAGAACTAGAATTGCGACCATCCCGACTCTCGTCGTTTTATTGTCAAAACTTAAGCCTTCTCAAAAGCTTCGAGAAATTCGGTGGCCTCGGGGGGGACTTCTGGCTGCAAATATCCCAATGTTCTTCCGAACAAGAAATCCATCGATACATCGAGAAACAACCGACGAAGGAGAGGTTGCACATCGACCATAGTCCCGTCATCAGGAAGAAGCTCCATGAACTGATCAACATACGAAGCCAAATGATCAATGTCAGGTATCTCAGCCCTCGAAAAGATTGGCTTTATCATTTCCTGAGAATGCTTCCAAACCGGTCCATCCGAAAAGAGGATACTTTGACCAAACAACGGCGCTTGAGCAACCGCTCTCTCTGGGTCTTTCCCGTAGTCTTCAAAGGCAAGAGCAGCAACCTTTTGGACATTGACATGCTCAATGGTATTGATCAGTGGCTTACCCCTCCAAATTTCTTCAAAGGTTTTGCCGTCTTTTTCGAATTGTTCGCCATAAAGATTGAAATATCGACCTTCTTTCATGGCTTGCGAGCGGGCGTTGACCATGTCTGATACTAAGACTGGACCTGTGTGGGTATACTTTGCTAGGTCCAGCGAAAGAAATGAGTAGAGTAGTAACCACTACTCTACTCTACTCAACCGAATAGTACTCTGAGTAACTCTGAGTAGTACTTTGAGTAGTACGGACCGATTCGGACCGACTCGGGCCGTGGCTCGGAGTCACGTCGGAGTAGCGTGGGAGATCTCCTTTGTACTCTATTTACTACGCAACTTCTTTAATAATACTCTTAATAAATTAGCTCTCAATTATATAATCATAAAAATAAGTACTTACTATATATAAGAAGGCTAAAGAGGATGACTTTAAAGACAACTATTTTATACTCTAGCTATTTAGTTTTTTGTTTCTATTTATAGTAGACTACTCAGAGTACTACTTAAGTACCTGAGTATTTTTTTCTCACACTGGCTGGGTCTTTACAACCGTGCTGGAGTTTTAGGGCTCGGATGATCATATACCTCCGCCATCTTGGATACAAAATGCTGGTAATGACCACTAGAACAGAGCAGATAATCAATCTTGCAATGCGACTGTTGCTCAAGAAACGATTCCATTATCGGCAAATAAACACCAAAGAAATTGAAATGAGCAAGCCAAGTGTGAAGATGGCACGAGTATACCAATACAGTGAAAGCTGGTGATGTTGAAGGTGCATTTTCTCGTGCCCTTGAAAAAATCGTCACTTGTACTGACTAACTATCTATAGGGAATATCTAGGATCTCAATCCTTCAATAATAGACTTGCTTTAGGAAATTATAAGGTGTTACAGGTTTACAGGTGGTACAAGCATGTTCAAGGGTACAGTGGATGTCAACTCACTGAAGTGATGGATAAACTTCCCGCGATCGCTGGAATAGTGGCAGAAATGCAGCGCACAAGCACATCAAAATATTTTGCGGGAATTTGGGATTTCGAATTAGAAAGGGGATTGCGGTGGCATGCAGCTGGTGGAGCATTTTTGAAACGACCGCAAGCGAAAAGAGCACCCTCGTGGTCTTGGGCATCGTGGGATGGCCCAGTCCTATTCCCCTTTCTCACTGGAGCCCACGACAGGAGAGAAAAACAAGAGGGTAATTCAACCAGCTTCCTCATAGACTTTACAGGGGTAGACGACACTACTTAATCCTTGGAAGCATTCCTCAGACGAAAGCCTCGTAGCGAGGTACTCCCAGGGACTTTCCCGGAAACCGAAGAAGATATCGACGATGATAGAACAGACCAATTCCCTAGTCTTCATCTCAGTGTGCAGCTGACGGAATTTCAAGTCACTACGTACGCACAACTTGACGAACTTGAAAGTCCAGGGTTATACAATTTCCAAGGATATCGAGTTTTAGGAAAGGTCGAAGGGCCGCCTCAAAAATGGATCTCGATGGATGAGGAAGAACGCATATTCCCACAAGAACGATTGTGGTTCGCTTTAATTGGTACTATGGAAAACTTTTATGTTGGGTTGTTTGCCTTTGAGGACCACTCTGAGGGTGAAAACTATCAGAGACTTGGTGTAGGTGGATACGGACGGTTGGAACTTTGTAGTGAGAAATCTCGTATAATTACAATTGTTTGAATTTAAATGAGGTGGAAGTACACCTGAAAGTGGTCGAGTGTTAGTTATTCACAAAGGAATCAAATCTGGGGAGACTAACATCAGCCCGGGGGTATATCACAGATCGTTAAGCATTTTCGCAAATTAAAAGTTAGCATCTACCTTGAATACGCTTGGGATTTGGGAGTTTATCTCAGCGATATGGTTGCTTGGGAAATAAGGTATCGTTTGTCACAGAAACACAATACATCTCGGGTTTTCTTCAAAAGTATGTCTCGAGTGCTAAGTAAACCCACGGCACACTGACTCAACGAAAGCTCACTAGAATGATGTCGAAACGAAAACTAGTAATGAAGGATGACAAGAATAAAATAAACGGTAATTGACTAATTTACCCTCTAATTAATTCAAAAGGACTAATTTACCCCTCTTACTAAAAGAGGGGTATTTGGGTCAGAAAAGAGGGATATTCTAGTCAGTAATTATTCACTGTTTTCCGTATATATTTAGACCTAAATTTCAGTGAATGAAAGCTCGTACGTTAAGATGGTAGGACTTAATCGCTTAACTATTATACTAGTTATTCACCACTACTACTAATATGCTGGCACCCTAGTTTATTAAGAGGAAGCGCTTTTAAGAGGACCGCTGCGAAGAGGCACGCGAAAGAGCATCTTATCTATAGCGTACGTAAGCTAACAGTTGGAGTAAGAGTAAGAGACTATTGTGAATAAAGCTATCGCGAAGTGGCTTACGAAGTAGGAAGTAGATAGTGTAGAAGTAGGTTAATTTATCGTATTCATTGTTTTTTTAGTGTGTTAATATAACGAAACTAATGAATGATAGAAATATTCAGCTGACTAGAATATCCCTCTTTTCTGACCCAAATACCCCTCTTTTAGTAAGAGGGGTAAATTAGTCCTTTTGAATTAATTAGAGGGTAAATTAGTCAATTACCGTAAAATAAAAGGTTAAGTCATCCTGGTGGTCTCTTGATACATTCATAGATTCAGTGCCAACTACTGAGGTTGAGAGGCAGGTTGAACTAAAGCAGACATTGACATTTACACAATCCCACAATCATAGAAGACAATCATCGTCCTCACACTCATCATCCTCGCTTTCGTCCTTGTCCTCGCTGTCCTCCAGCGCGCAAGACATCAGAACTTTCCCTTCCCCCAACAATTCAGGCGACTCATTACACACCACAGCAGTCTGCCTTATCTGCTCGACCGCAGCAATAAGTGCCGTCTCATCTCTCTCCGTTTCCGTACTCTCCTTATCAATAGCTCCCTGCAAAAGAGAGATCCCACCCCCAATTTCCTCCTGAAAAGCCAACAAACTCTTTCGATATATATAACGCCCAGATACTGGCCAAGCCCCCTTACAAATTCTCTCTAGAACTCCCAATTCCCTGTCATGTGCCCACGACCTCCTCAAAACACTAACACAATAATGCCAAAAAAGAAATCTTTCTGCCGGCCTAAACTCATTCCGAAATCGAACCTTGGCCCCATCCAACTCCCCCCATTTCTTAAAGTCGTCGTCATTTGCAGAAATGTAATCGTTCATATGAGAATGTTTAGGATCCAAAATTTTGACTTTATACTCCTTTATCGTTGCTTCATCCCATTGCTCGATCGATTCGGAAGAATCGACATCTGGAACTAATACAAAGAGACCGAGATTAAACATGCGGTTTACTTCACTGGAAAAGATCAGTCCATTCTTGGGAGAGAATAAATCGTTTTCTGCCAAAGGACCGAATATGGAACTCATGATTTCAGGGCCTCTTTCCCATTTGAAAAGGTGCTTGTCTTCCATTCTTGCCCAATCATAACGTCCTTGGATCGGACACCATAAACTCCTGCGACAGGGATCTGGGTGCGTGGAGTCGTAGGAGATGATCAATTCATCCACAAACTTTGCTTTTTGAGCCAAAATTCTCTCTTTTGCTCCAGCTTCTACACCAAACATATTCTTCTGTTTTGCAAAGAACTCCACAAACGGTCGCTGGGGTTTAATGATACTTTGAATTCTGAGTCCATATCTCTGGACTTGCTTGAGACACAACTTCCGATCGAAGTTTGCGCACTTGATTTGTTCCACAAGGGAAAGTGCCTCTGGCTGTTCCGACCAAAGTGTCGTGATTTGTGGGTGTTGTCGGAAAGCTGATCCCTGAATATGATATTCTAGTTCCAGGAACTTTTCGATAAGAGTCGTGATTTCGACTCGGTACTCCCAATATCTGGAACTAGTTAGGCCCAAGAATTCCCATGGTGGTCCAGGGAAAAGAGAGAACATGTAGCTTAATCCCCCGGTAGAATTGGAATGTATATATTTCAACCATCCCATCGGATAACCTCAATCGGAAGGCTCTTACCTAACTTCAAAGGAATTCAAGTCCTTGAGAGCCATCCTCCTATACTTCACACTGTTCGCCAACTCATCCCTTTCCTTCTGCGCTTCCTCAAGCGAAACAGTTGCCTTCAGTCTCTTCGCTGGTCGCGATTTTGTCATTTTGCGCTGTCGAATTTCAGTGAAAGCAATTTTATTTTTCTGGTGGAGAGATTGTGGCGAGGTTGTGATGATTTGATGGAGAAGAATTGATCCGTTATAAATATGCGGAAATGTGACTCGGATTGTGACGTGGAAATCCGGTCATATTCCCCGTCGCCCATTTTACTAAAGTAGTGTGCTAAGTATTCTCAGATAACCACAGTTATTGGTCGAAACGGTCTAGGAGAACTCAGAAATCAAGTTTCCGATTCTCCTAAACTATTTCGAATCTCTTTTCGATTGTTCTATGACTTCTGTGAAACAACCTTGGTGAAAGAGAACAATGGCTAGCCCCCTTGAGCAGTAGAAACTTGGACAGGAGCTACACAAGGAAGATCCACTAACCTTAGCCTCAGAAAAACGTCACGCGACCTTCCACCCCTGAAAGTCAAGAATTGTCACCTCGTGTATTTTCCTAAAAACCCCACCCCAAAATTAAGCGAGTTTGAAAAGGAGCACTGCTTCCCTTTAATTATAAAACCACGGTAAAAAGCTCAAACTTCAAATGCCGTTCCCAAAGTATAGAATAATAGTTTTACAATGATTTGGCCCGGTCGGAGGATCGAGAATCTACTAGTAATCAACTTTTTCGTTCAGCTAAAGATAACTCATATCACACTCAACCAGAACAAAAACTTTTGAACGCTCTTCCCCCCGAACCACTCACTTGCACAATAGACACCCCCACCCCGCTCTCTACCCCAAATGTCCAGAACTACTCGACTTCTGTAACACAAAAGTCGGCCCCGGACCAGCCCACATGCCTCTTCCCGGGACGGAAAAAAAAGTCGGTCTTTCCACCCCCTAGAAAGCGTGTCAAACTTAAAAGCAAACTACAACGCGGAAGGCAAGATTTCCCAGAACTTGCTATAACATTATATAGCTACTGAATACTTGTTCTAGATTTTTTGGGGTATTTTTGTAAGCTCTTTTGGGGGTACGGTTTGTGTTTTGGTGGATGCGGCAGAGGGAGAACATTTTCCTGCGTCCCACGAGAGTCTCCCCTTCTTGTAGTTCTCCATTTCCCAGTGCCAAAGAAATAAGGTAACCTCATGTTACCTTACCTCTCTAAAAGATCCCAAAGGATACCCTATTTCAGTTCCTACAAGCTCCCTTCCCACTCTCCCACTCTCAAGCCCCCAATTACCTATTTGATCGCCTCTCACTTCAACTACAAACCACTTAAATGGTTTAGTTTTGTACCCTCCTCCCTCTCACTAGTTGTTTCATCTATGAAGGGCAAAACTCTATTCAAATAATCACTCAGCTGGTTGGTATTACAACATTAGCACTTTTTGCTGAAGAAATGAGGTTGAGATCGTAGAGGGGTGAGTGAAGTTGCTAGACAATATGAAAAGGTCAGATATTGCGAATAAGCATATGGAAAAAGAAGATCTTTAAGTAAGAAGGCTTGAAAGAGGAGCTTTAAGTTTCGAATTTAGCTGAAACTCCCTTCCACCGTCCTCGCCGCAAGGGAGTGGGGGAGTTCGATAGCTCTGCATTCACAGAAGTAAGTATAGTCCAACTCAACCTTTGCTAACTTGACTAAAACCACCAACAGGATCTGACAAAATCTAAACCCACCGCAGATTACTAGAAGATCATTGACTATTTTTGTTACGATACAAGCTCCCTGCAAAGTTGCCCGCAACCGGATGTTGACCAGATGTTGATGCCTCATAAGCACATACAATGTCTGGTATGAGAATCGACATACAGCGTGTTTGCGCGTTTCAAACAACCTCTTGAATTTCAACAAGACCTCTAATCAACACGGAGAAGTTGGACAAATGCCGCATACACAAATGCTCCACTTGGAGAATTTTCCTTGACAAGACATCTAGTCACACCCTATTAATTAGAGGGTGTGAGTTAGTCAATCATCAAGTATCCTAGATCTCATTCCATGCCCCAAAAGCTCAAATTCCAACGCTACAACACTAAACACTCCCCTCTCGTAACTCCCCCCTTTCCCCTCGTTACCCCAACCATCTCGCTTAATTCAAGATAACTAGCTCATAACTTTGGAACAACGAGAGATATGTAGACAAGCTCAAACCCCAAGTAATCCACCGATAGATCTCTACATCCCTTGAAACCCTCCAACGACCACCATCTTAGTCAATTCTCCAACCATCTAGCATGAATCCAAGTGAAGTACTCAGCCCAAGAACCCAGAAGAAAGAGCGAGTAGTAGGCAAGAAAACACTCCCGAGTTTTCACATCCGCTCCTTATCACTCCCACCCCACACTTCAAGCCTTCTCCAACTCCCCAACGCAAAAATCCCACCATCACATCTCGAAGAAAACAAACCTCAATCTGAGATCAAGAAACCTCATTCAAGCCCTTCATTCAGCCTCAAATCTACCTTCTCCACTAACCCCTCTTGTCCCCAACCACATAGCATAACCTAACCGAAACCCCTAGCTCAACACGACTAACTAGACAGCCACGAAACCAAACAATCCACCACCCCCTTTTCATCATCTACACAAAGGTCCTTCAACATTCCCATTCTCCATCTCATTCTCCAACTCAAACCACAACTCCAACCACAAAAACTCAAAATATCCCCATAATCAACCAATCAACCAACCAACCAATCAACAAAGAACAAAGAACAGATCCCAAAGCAAAGTACTCTCCCCCCCCCCCCCCCCCAAAAAAAAGCAGCAAGTCCTATTTAAAAACCCAATCACCAAACCAAACCAACCAAACCAACCAAACAAACCACAAGAACCCCCACCCCATCCTACTTTCCTACTTCCTACTTGCCTATCCCCAAACTCTCCCACTCCCCCTAGCCCCTGAAGAATAAATTCAACAAGAATAAAATCATTTAAGCCCTTTGAAATAATCCAGAATCACAGAACCACTAAAGAAAAGCAGTTCCACCTCAGCCCATCCCCAACC
>LLCB01000251.1:0-88806 GCA_001414345.1 Hymenoscyphus infarciens | reverse complement strand
ATATAGAAGAGGTATTTTACTATATTAGATTAGCCTTAAATTAGGTCTAATTAAGAAGAGAAGAACTTACTTTTATATATATATATATAATATATATATTTTAAGAAGATAAGTTAGTATATAAGAATATACTTAATTAGAAGGTATTCTTACTATTTATATTATTTAAATAAAAAGAAAAGAAGAAGAGAAGTTAGAATTAAGGAAAAGTCGCTTACTAATATACTACTTATAATAATAGCTGTCGTCTTATAATTATTATTTATCGCTTAATAATTACTATTATAATATATAATAATAGTAAGAATATAATAACTTTATAATAGTATACTACTTTCTATCTATTAGCTAATTATTAGCTTCTCTTTTATTCACATCCTATTATTATATAGTATATAGTAGTAAACAAAGAGTAATTAGCTCTTAAATAATAATACTACTAGCTACTAACTCTACCTTAACTACTAGATACTATAATAGTAGATAAATTATATTCTTTATAATAAAGAGATAAATAATACTCTAATCAATCTAATACTACGCTAATCGATAACTAAAGACTTGGGATAAGTCTTTTTAAAGAAGAGAGGATATAATAGTACGCTATCCTAGATTATTATATAATAGCTAGATTATTATATAATAGTATTATCTTAAATTGTTAGTATTTGTAAAACTGCTAATACTCTTAAGTAGTACTAATACCTCTAATACCCCTAGGGCTAAGATTACGAATAACTAATACTTATACGAGTAAAGTACTAAAGGTATTAATATCTAATATTTATATATAGAAGGGATTAAGGTTTAGATATTATATATTTAGCTTTCTAAAGGATTAGAGGTTATATATTTAGCTTTTTAGCTCTTATTATTTAGTATTAGCTATATTAAGTAAGGCTTGGTTATTATTATTATTAGAACTTAGAAGCTTCTAAACTCTTATATATAGACGTTTATATTTAGTATAGAAGAGGGATAGTTATTATTTTCTTCTATATTAGAGCCTTATATCTACTTACGTTATTTAGTCTCGAACGCACTCTTATATACCTCTTCTCCTATAGTGTGTATTTCGCGCCGTTATACTAAAGATATTAATATCTAATCTTTATATATAAAAGTATAATAGTATACTATTCTAGATAGCTAGTAGTATCTACTATATATAAGGTTTCGGCTATAGTTGTTATTTCAGCTACTATTATCTTATATTATCTATTTTAGAAAGGTTACGTAGATTTAGGCTTTTATATTCAGTGTTTTAGGTTTCCCCGTCTAATCTATTATTCTATTCTATCTTAACGATCTTTCTCCTTTCTATCTCTATTTTAAGACTATCTCGCCTAATCCTATTCTAATATATTACTTCTTTTAGCTACTCTAATTCTATTCTAAAATTTATTCCGTCTATTCTTTCCTATCTAAGGTATTAGAGTAGCCTTTCCTAGTCTATAGAGAAGACTAGACAGAGTATATACTAGTCTTAAATATATTATTTATAGTATTATTAGTATTATTAGTAGATTTAGTAGAAGTGGTGCTATCTAAGAAAAGCTAATCAGTACCTAAAAACAGAGGTTTTACTATAGTAAATCAAGTATCTAGTAGAGTACTTAATTTAGTACTATTTACTCCGATAGATATAAGCTCTCGTATTTAAGCTTTAACTAGTTTCTAGATAATATATTAATAATATTAATTATACTCTCTAATGTCTACGCTATATAATAATATAAGATATATATATTATATATTACTTCTCTTATTATTTATTATTCTAATTATTACTAATATAAGCTACTCTTTTTTCCGCAGACGTTCTAGCCTAGCTAGTATCTAAACACCTACTCTCTCTTAGTCTACTCTCTCTTAGTCTACCCTCTCTTAGTCTACTCTCTCTTAGTCTATCTCTTCTTAATCTATCTCTTCTTCTTCTTAATCGTTTAAGACGATTATTATTAATAATAGCGAATCTAACCTTATAATAGCAGTAGAATAAAGAGAATTAGGTCGTTACTAATCTACTAAGATAATACGTAATTTAGATATAATATCTCGTCTTTTAGTAGCTTTAATAATATTATTATTTTTAATACTTCTTGAATTAGTTTATAATATTAGTACTTTTTATTACTTTTTGCTTATTTTAATACTTTTTACTTATATACTTTCTATTCTATTTTATCTTCTCTAATACCTCTTCTTATCTAGCTCTCTCTTTTAGTCTTTCTTACCTCTTCTATCTTAATTTAGTATCTCTCTTATCTAATTTAGCCTAGCTTATAAGTGAAATTAGCCTATTCTCTTCTTTTCTAATAAAGAGAGGTAGCCTATTCTCTCTAGAGTACTAGGCTAACTAAGGCAGGGAAAGCTAAAACACTGTTTATATTAGCCGACGTATAACGTTAGTTAGTTTTAAACCCTTTTTATACTATCTAAACCTCTTATATATAGCAGCCTACTTCTAGAGTTAGAGAGAGATAGTTTTTCCTTTTCTTCTATATTAGTATCTAGTATTTATATATATTATTCTGTCTTAAATATACTCTTATATACCTCTTTACTAGTAGTATATATTTCGTACTATTATATAAAAAGGCTAAACTCTTCTTCGCTAGTAATAGTATTTATAATATCTCTTTGAACTTTTTATTACTTTTATTTCACTTTAGGCCTAAATTAGACTATTATAATAATATCCTTAAATAGCCGAGTAATTAGAGACTACCTAGACAGCTAGTAATATTAGAGTTTAGTATTAGTTATCGATAGCTAGTAAAAATCGTGTTTTATATATTAAGGAAGTAGAAATACGCTAAGTGTTTTAGAGGCTTCTAATAACCTTCTCTATATAGAGACTACTATACATAGGTTCGGTGAATAAGTCGACATACCAAAGTTATCTAGAAGGCTTCTAAATCTGATCTTACCCCCCCCCCCCCTAAATCGACATTATGTCGAATTTCCGAGAGACCTTAGGTCTCTCTGAACCTGTTCTGCTACGAGGCGTCGAACGACCTTCTAGGGCTACCCCCCTTTTTCGAAAGACACCTCTGAACCCTCTCTGATCCTTACCCGTATACCTAAGAATAAAAAGTCACGAAACAACAAGGGCTCAGCCCTCTGAAGAAGACTTTTTAAATGCGGACGATATACGGACGAGATGGAGGCACAAAAATAAGGGACAAACGATCGGTTAGACGAGATAGACATAATCATAAGCGAACTTCGAAGTCAAAAACACCCCGCCTCCGAACCCTCACCGATCCGACCCTCTTTCGAACCTTCGTTCGAACCCTCCTTTGCTTTCAAGCCCGAATTCAGACCCCTTTCGCTTAAGGGACACCGCTGCCCCTAATGCCTTCCTACTACTTCCCAACCCTCGAATCGGATACGAATCGGTCAAAATACGCTTTCTATCAGGACAAAACTTAGAAGCGAGCTCTTAGCTGAGTTATCGCTGTTAATCCTGACCGAACATTATCCGGCTCTACTCTGAACTTCCCTTGAACCTCTACTAGCGAACATTTACGATTACTTGGTTATAGACCGAGTCCTAGCCGCTGGTATAAAGGTTGAAAGAGATGGAAGTGGAATTAGAAGAAGATTACGCTGAAGAAACTTTTGCCGACTTCAAAAAAGTCACTTTTCGAGTACGGCCATACTCGGAGAGATACCAGAATCGGAAAGGTTCTTTTATATGTGGGACTCACCTCAGCTCTGAGCCGCGTCTGCTATGCTTAAGAGATGCTGGAATTACAACTTCGCTAAGTTAGCTGCTAACGAAACGACTAAGCCTGTCGATATCAACACTTCGGTTAAAGCATCCAGTTCAGCTCCGAGCTCCCCACGACCTAACAGCAACTTTTCTTCGAATCGGAAGATGACGAATAAGTCCTTAAGTACCCCGATTCAGAATCGTTGAAGGGAACAAGGCAATACGACAACTTCGGCAACAACTCTTTTGACCAGCCGAAACTGCTCCTTTTTGTTGTCTTGAACTTCGGACAGCATTTTCAAATTCGGCATCAAGTCTTTTGACTAGCTGAAACCCCACCGACTCTGGTACAGAGTCTTATAGTCTTTATATTCTTTCTTACTTTCTTTCGCTTCTGGCCGGGCTAGAAGTTTCAATCGAATTCGAATCAGATACGAATCGGTACGCTCTCGTAGTGAGCTCTTAACTGAGTTATCACCGCTAATCACAACCGAACGACTTCCGACTCTACTCTGAATTCGCCTCCGACTCTGCTTTGAACTTTTTCTGATTTTACTCCGAACTTTTGAACTTTGAACTTTTGAACTTTGAACTTTCTCCGACCTGCTAGACGGATCGGACCACACTCTTTTAGCGAACGCGAATGCTTGCTTTGATATTGAAGGATTGGAAACGAAGTCTCTTTTACAAGCACCTACGAATTGGGTCGGTCACGATTCAGAACCCATCTCGACATCTCGTCTCGCTTACGACAAATTTCGATAATAAACAAAGCATCTACGAACTGGGTCAGCTACGATTCAGACTCTAACTTTCTCGCTTACAACAAACACGACAAATGTTACAACACTTACACCATCCTGATTCGACCCTGAACAATAAGAGATAGACAGACTCGGGGACGAGTCTTTTTTAAGAGAGGGGGATGTGATGGCATGCCATCCTGGATAGCTGGTAGTACCTACTACATATAAGGTTTTGGCAATGGTTGTTGTTTCGGCTGCTATTGTCTTATGTTGTCTGTTTTAGGAAGGTTACGTAGGTTCAGGCTTTTGTATTAGCCGACGTATAACGTTGGTCGGTTTCAGACCCTTTTTATACTATCCAAACCTCTTATTTATAGCAGCCTACTCCTAGAGTTAGAGAGGGATAGTTTTTCCTTTTCTTCCGTATCAGTGCCTAGTATTTACATACGTTATCCTGTCTCGAACGTACTCCTATATACCTCTTCGCTAGTAGTGTGTATTTCGTACTATTATAAAAAGAGATTAAGAGTTAGATATTAAATGTTGAAAGCCTAGTGAATAGGAGTATGTCAGTCACGTGGCTACTCACTAGCGTAGGCACTAGCGTCATCCCAGGGCATAAATAGTCGGCTTAGGCCATACTTAGCAAATTAAAGAGTTTCCGCCATACATTTACAACAGGTTATAAGACCCGGGACGCTCTACGTACCTCTAATATATGTTATATGGTATATAGAGCCTTCCCGCCCCTAGGAGCGAAGTCCTAAATCGAGGTTCCTTTTCAAGGGGTGAGCACAACAAGGTAGCTTAAAGTAACCGCCTAAATCGAGGTTCCTTTTTAGGGGGTGAGCACAATAAGGTAGCTCAAAGCAACCGCCCGTTACCAAAAGTCGTCTTTTCCAGTAAGAGTATTAGGTGCCAGATGTCGAGTAACGAAAGCTAAGAAGGCTGGAAACCGCGCCAGATGCGAAAGAACAACAGTTCGGAACAGACATCACTTAGCAGCTATCTACGAAGAAGCTGCCTAATCACAACGGCGAAGGAACAGCAAGTCAGAAACCGAAACGACAGTTCCACCTTACGCCAGCCTACATTCACCTTCCTACCGGGCATAAGGAAGTAGGAAGTTATACTCGGCCACGAAGCGAGCCGAACCAATCATCGAACTCTACAACTCAAAAACAATTCACTCTATAAAAGCTATAAAGGTCCTCCCAACCAAAACAGTTACTCGTAATCCGGGATAGAGGGTGGAAAATACTTGCTAGGGCTACGGATAGAGGGTGCAAAACTGGGTATTAGAAGAAAGGATAGTAAAGAGGTGAAAAGAGAGATATAGAAGCTAGGTAGTTAGAGCAGCCAAGCGCCTAAGGGGGTGTGTTGAAAGCCTAGTGAATAGGAGTATGTTAGTCACGTAGCTACTCACTAGCGTAGGCACTAGCGTCATCCCAGGGCATAAATAGTCGGCTTAGGCCACACTTAGCAAATTAAAGAGTTTCCGCCATACATTTGTAATATTAAATATTTAGCTTTTCAGCTCTTATTATTTAGTATTAGCTATATTAGATAAGACTTAGTTCTTATTATTATTAAACTATAGTAGTTTCCGATCTCTTATATATAAATACTTATATTTAGTATAAAAGAGAGATAGTTTTTCCTTTTCTTCTATACTAGAGCCTAGTATTTATATATATTATTCTATCTTAAACGTACTTCTATATACCTCTTTAGTAGTAGTATATATTTCGTACTATTATCGTTATTATCGTTCGAGTCTAATTCTAGTCTAAAGTAAAAGATATATTAACTTTGAATTTAAAATAAGTAAATAATATACTTAAAGAGATATTATTTATACTATCTCTAGTAAAGAAGCTTTTAGCCTTTTTTTATAATAGTACGAAATATATACTACTATTAAAGAGGTATATAAAAGTATGTTTAGTAGAATAACGTATATAAATACTAGGCTCTAATATAGAAGAAAAGAATAAACTATTCTTTTCTAACTATAGAAGAGTAAGTGTAATAGCACGCTATTCTGAATTATCGGTATTTATAAAACTACCGATACTTCTACGACTTATGAGATAGAAGAGGCTGAAGAGAGTAAGAATTAGATATTATATATTTTACTTTAAGGTCTTATATATTTAGCTTTAAAGCCCTTATTATTTTAGTAGCTATATTAGAAAGGACTTAGATATTATTCTTATTAGGACTTAGTAGTCTCCGACCTCTTATATATAAATATTTATACTTAGTATAGAAGAAGAATAGTTTTTCCTTTTCTTCTATATTAGAGCCTAGTATCTACTTACGTTATTTAGTCTTAAACATACTCTTATATACCTCTTCTTCTATAGTATATATTTTATACTATTATATAAAAAGGAAAAACTCTTCTTTATTAATAATAGCCTTTATAATATCTCTTTTAAGCTTATCGTTACTTTATTTATTTTAATTTCGATTTAGCTTAGAATTAGACTATAACAACATATTCTTAAATAGCTAAGATTCTAGAGATCTCTTAGACAGCTAGTAATACTAGGGTTTAATATCTATATAAATAGCTAGTAAAAATCGTATCTTATATATTAAGAGATTAGAATACGCTAAGTATTCCTAAGAATCCTAATAACCTTCTTAGTATAGAGATTACTATATATAATTTAGATAGTTAATAATATAAATAGTTATCTAGAAAACTTCTAAATCGCCTTCTTTTTAACCTCTCTTTTTTAATATTTAATATATTAGACTTAAGAGCAACTCTAGGTCTCTCTTAAGCTCTACTTTAAAGCGTAGAGCTCTCTTTTAAGGAATAAAGTTAAGTATTTATAGAAAGGTCTCTAACTCAACACCGCTTACTAAAAAATAAAAAGTCCTAGAGTAATAAAGGTAAAGGGGTTACTCCTAGAAGCTAGAGAGACAACTAAGACTTCTCTAATATAGATAAGATATAAGAAGTGATTTAGGCTATAGAGGCTAAGGACTAAGAAAAAGATAAAAGAATTTAGTAGTAAGATAACCGAATCGCCTAATTAGCGGATTTAGTATAATAGATTAGTAGATACTTACTAAGAAATAATTAGACTCCTTCTTTATACTCTTCTATTATACTAGACTATCTTTAGATACAAAACTTAACCTCTAATATTCTTCTTTTATAACGATTTACTTTATAATTATAAGCTAAAACCTTACTAAGAGTCTAATAACCTACTAAAAGCAAAATTATAAAGAAAATTAAACCTTTAGACAATAGTACTTTACTTACTTATAAGTAATAAAAGATATCTATATATAATAGACTTTAAGTAAACGCTAACTATTACTATATACTTAAAACTTATAAAGCTCTTATTTAGAAAATAACTATAAAACTTACTAAGAACTACTTAGAGCTCTAATACGAGTTAGATATAGGTAATATAGCTTTTAAAGATTAATAAGATATAATCAAACTCTTCGATTTCTACTTTCTAACTAGTTATAAGAAGAAGAATACTTAGAATAAATTTTAAGCTCTATAAATAAGTAGAAAGGGTTATATAAGAGAAACCTTTTTAGATTTTAGAGTACGCTTCTTAAATATAGCTATACTTAAGAGAATACTAAAGTTAGAAAGATTCTACTAGATATAAGATAAGATTATACTATAGCTCTAAAGTAGCTTTACTATAGCTAAGAGAGATTAGAATTATAATTTTAATAAGATAGTAGTATATCTTTTAGCTTTAGATAAGAAGAAGTACTAAAATATAGAATTATCTATAACTAGTATTATAACTAAACTAATTAATATAACCTTATTATTTAAAAAGACGAGTACTTTTTAATCCTTATCTAGCTTAACTCTAAAACCCTCTCTACTCTTATATAAACTTAATTCTATATCTTAGAAGATTTTATAAACTCTTAGACTATTTTCTATTAGTAAAAAATCAAAGACTATATTAATAGACTAAGTCTCTACTAGTATAAAGTATTACTATTATAGTAAGCCTAGATATTTTAAACCTAATTACTCTAATCTTCTTAGTATTAATAAGATAGATGATTAATATAAAGAAGAATAACCTTCTAAAGAGTACTCTAACTCTAAGCTAAGTTAGAAGGAAAACGAAGAGGCCTAGGTAAAAATTCCTTTCTAAGCCTATATAATTATAACCTAACTAGACTCGATCTTTCTAAGCTTATAAGAGGAAAATAGTTCCTTATAAATACTACTCTTAGTATATAAGAATATGATATTAAATTATAAGCTTTAGTAGATATAAGAGTAAATAAGTACCTATTTCTAAATTAGCTCTTAGCTCTATACTTATCTAAGATAATAGGTTTAAAGATTTAAAGATTACTATATATAGTATCTATTTATAGATATAATAATAGTACTAAAAGCTAAGTAACGTAGTATATATAACTATATCTAAATATTAATAAACATTATATTCTTAACTACCTCTTTATTATCTTAAACCTTAGATAGTAAGATCTAATTATTAATAATAAGTAGTTAAACTACTTTAAAATCCTCTTTAACCTTTTAAAGAGCTAGATTACTTAGCTAGCTAATTACCTCTTAACTCTCTACTTTAGTAAGAAGATCTTACTTTCACTTTCTAGCTAGAACTAGAAACCCTTTTTAAATTACTAGTTAAATGTGAATTAGAAGGAGTATACTATTTAGTAATAAGAAAGATATAAAAAGAGTAGACTTATAAATATAGCCGAGCTATTACTCTTACCTATAATAATAACTCCTCTTAAAATTTTAACCTCTAACTCTAGTCTAAAGCCTCTTTAAACTACTAGTATAGTTTTAAAAAACTAAACTCTATACTCTTTTATTAGTAAAATAAGTACTAACGTTATATACTTTAATATAAAACAACCTAACTTGGAATTTTATATAACTAGTATCTATAAGCTAGATTAGATTATTAATAAAAAGTTAGCCCCTCTTTAAAACGACGATAATATAAGAGCTCTAATATAGACCTAACTTCTAAAATATTATTCTTCTTATAAAGACGTGTTCTTAAAAGTAGCTTCTAATAAGCTCTCTTCTTACTATAAATATAACTATAAGATTACTTTAAATAAACTACTTTCTAACTCCTTTTCGCCTTTATATTAATAGTTAACTATAGAGCTTAAAGCTACGAAGGAGTATCTTATAGAGAACCTAGATAAGAGGTTTATTGTTAATAGTAATAGCTCTTTCGCCTCTCTAGTACTCTTTATTAAAAAAGCTAATAGTAATAAGCTATAGTTCTATATCGATTATAAGAAGCTTAACACTCTAACTTAAAATAATCTCTATCTAATCCCTTAAATTAATAAGCTCCTTTTAAGAATAAGAATAGCTAAAATCTTTACTAAGTTAGATATAAGATAAGCTTTCTATTATATCTAAATAGACTCTATCTTAGAAGAGATAACCACGTTTAGAATAAGATATAGTATATATAAATATAAGGTTCTTTCTTTTAAACTCTATAATAGCTCTACTACTTATTAACGTTATATAAATAACGTCTTAATCGATTATCTAGACAACTTCTATATTATCTACTTAGATAATATTTTAATTTATTTAAATACTATTAAAGAATATAAAGAATAAGTTAAGAAGGTTTTAAGTTAGCTTTAAGAAATAAGACTTTAAGTAGATATTAAGAAAAGCGAATTTAGTATTACTAGAATTAAATACTTAAGATTTATCTTAATTATAAAGAGATTTAAAGTTAATCTTGAAAAAGTAAAACCTTTATAAAACTAAGTCTAATCTACTACTATAATAAGTATAAAGTCTTATCTAAGGTTTATAAGATTTTATAAATAATTTATTAAAAGTTATACTAAAATCGCTAAACTCTTAACTATAATAATATACTCTTTAAAGCCTTTTCTATAAACACCTAAATATAATAAAGCCTTTAAAGTACTAAGGACTAGACTACTTACTATATAAACCTTATACTACTTTAACTCTAATTATAATATAAAGGTAGAAATAGACTCCTTAGAAAGAGTAATAGTAGGTGTTTTCTTATAATAATATAATAGCCTTTAGTACTCTATTAGGTTCTACTTATACGTCTTAGTTAGCTATAAATTAAACTAGAAGATCTATAATAAAGAACTATTTACTATTATAAAAGCTTTTAAGAAATAGCACTTTAAACTTATATTATATTAGAAGTATATTAACATATATTTAAACTATAGATTATTAGAATACTTTATAATAACTAAGCTACTTATAGCTAAGTAAGTCTAATAGATAGAGTTTTTATTAGACTTTAACTTTTAGATCTAATTTATGTCTAAGAAGAGTAACTAAAAAGTAGATATATTAACTTAATATAAATAAGACTTAAAAACCTATAATTAAGCTAAATTAGATAGCTACTTACGTACTCTCTTAAGACCTAATTAGTTAGACCTTTAAATTAATATTAAACTTACTTAGATCTTTTTATAAGAATAGTCTATATCTCTTAATATAATAGATATTATTCTAGAGTTAAGTTTAAATATAATTTAAAAGTTAAAAGAAAATAATCTACACTTCTTTTAGAAAGAACGTTATAAACTTCTAAATAAATACTCTATTTTATTAAATAATTTACTCTTCTTTAAAAATTAACTTTATATTTAGAGAAATACTAAACTATATATAAAGCTAATCTAAGAAGTTTATAACTAAGTATCTAGTACTTATCTAAGTATAAAAAAGATATACTAGTTATTAATATAATACTACTACTAGGTTAGACTAGGTTTAGACTATAAGAGGTACGTAGTAAATTATTAAGCTTATAGATACTCTTATCTTTAATAGACTAAGTAGTAAGGCTTTCTTTACCCCTTTCTAGTACCTAACTATCTTATATAACATTTATATATAGATTTTAAATTATTTTTAAAAGATAAATATAGATTTAACGCTATACTAGTATTTATTAACCGACTTAGAAAAGATTTAGTATTAATACCTTACTACTCGACTATAGACGTTAAAGGCTTAGCTAAACTCTTTATTTAATAGATTTACTGTTTTAGTTACTACTTTAAATTAATTATATCTAATTAAAGACTTTAATTTATATTATTATTTTAAACTAAATTTTATTAAATAATCGGTGTTAAGCTTAAGCTTAGTACTACCTACTATAAATAAATAGACGGATAGACGAAGATAATAAACTAATATATTAATTAGAGACTAAGGCCCTTTATAAGCTACTACTAAAATAACTAGAGTAAATTAATCCTTCTAATAGATAGAGTATAAATAATACTTCTATACTTATTTATTAGTATAACCTCTTATTAGCTTAAGTTTAGACTCGACCTAAGAACTTTATAGGACTAGAATATACTAAAGACGTCTATTTCTTAAGAACGTCTTAACTATAATAAGATAGTAAAAGTAGCTTAATATATATACTCTACTTAAAGGATAGTAAAAGATAATATAGGTAAGGCTTAGAAAAGAATAGAGAATAGTATAAATTAATACTAAAGAGCTATTAACTAAGACGTTAGAGATAAAGTCTACTTATCTACTAAGAATCTTAAGATAAATTATTCTAGCTAAAAGCTTACTAAATAGTAAATAAGACCTTTTAAAATACTAGATTATATAAGACACTTCTATAAGCTAAAACTTTTAAAAGGATTATTAATTTATAGTATTTTCGCTTCTAATATACTTTTAAAGAATCTAAATACCTCTCTACTAGGATAAGAGGCTCTAGAGCCCTTACTAGACATTATTTAAGGTATATAAGAATAGAAGGTTTAAGAAATACTTAGTAGTAGACTTTTTAAAAGATAGCTATAGTACTAGGTAAAATAGGTTAGATACGATTTAGATTCTACTTAGTATCTTATAAATAATTTTTAAGGTTTACTATATTATTTAAGAGACTTTTATATTAAATATCTAGAATAGCTAAGACTACTCTAACTCTTCTCTAAATAGATTAATATATAGGAATTAAATAAGAATTAAGTAAAAGAGTTAATTTATAAAACTCTATTAATACTCTCTAATTCTAGTTACTCTTAATAAGGAACTTATAATAAAAACCTAAGATAAAACACTAACTAGTAGGAATGTTTAAAATTAATAAAGTAAAGAACTAAGACCGAGTTACTACTAAAACAAGGCCTACTAACCCTCTCTAGGCTAAAGCCTCTCCTTCCTCTAACTTATTATCCTCTTCTCTACTCTCTTAAGCATAAGGAGCCTAAACCGGCTCTTCCTCTACCTCCTTCTTACGAGCACGCTTCTTACCTCGGCGACCTTCTATAACTAGCTTAGAAGAGGACGCCTATAAACTCTTTAGATAGGCTTCGAAGAGGACCTAAACCTAGGTTTAAATAGAGGTCCTACCCTCTATAGTATAGTATAAAGACTATTAAATATTAGTAACTAAAACCCCTCTAATAAGTAAGGGGTACTTACAATAACCTTAGTACGAAGTGCCTAAGTCTTCTCTAGGAGGGCGAACTATACCTCTAAACTATTCTTTAGTACCTCTATACTAGTAATAACTAATACCTTATCTAAGGCCTTAGCAGCTTTCTTAATAGCTCTCTTCTCCTTCTTAAGCTTAAGCTTACTAAACTCCTTCTCTACAAACTATAGCAACTACCTAAGTTAGAACAAATTTAGTATATATTTAGAATTAAACTTACTAGAATATATATAGTATTCTACTCTACGTAGTACTTATACTTCTTTAACTTCGGCTTCTTAAAAGCATATACGTAATCTCTATTCTAAGATTTTGTCTAAAGGCACCGAACGTAGTAGACTCGGTAAGTAGCTAGAAGCGTACTAGGAGGATATAAGAGAGGTATTTTACTATATCAGATTAGCTTTAAACTAGGCCTAATAAAGAAGGGAAAAACTTACTTTTATATATATATATAATATATATATATATTCTAGAATAAAAGTTAGTATATAAGGATATATCTAATTAGAAGGTATTCTTACTATATATTATTTTAGATAAAAAGAAAAGAAAAAGAGAAGTTAGAATTAGAGAAAAGTCGTCTACTAATATACTACTTATAATAATAGCTATCGCTTTATAATTGTTGTTTATTACTTAATAATTACTATTATAATATATAATAATAGTAAGAACATAATAACTCTACGATAGCGTATCGCTTTCTACTCGATAGCTAATAATTAGCCTCTCTTCTATTTATATCTATTATCGTATAGTATATAATAGTAAATAAAAAACGATTATCTCTTAAAATAATAATACTACTAGCCACCGACCCTACCTCGACTACTAGACACTATAATAGTAGATAAGTTATATTCTTTATAATAATTATACAAATAATGCTCTAGTCAACCCGATACTATGCCGATCGACAACCGAAGACTCAGGACGAGTCTTTTTAAAGGAGGGGGGATATAATAACACGCTATTCTAAATTGTCGGTATTCGTGAAACTGCCGATACTTCTACGACTTATAAGATAGAAGAGGCCGAAGAGAGTAAGAATCGGATGTTATATGTTTCGTTTTAAGGTCTTATATATTTAGCTTTAAAGCCCTTGTTATTTTAGTAGCTATATTAGAAAGGACTCGGATATTATTCTTATTAAGACTTAGTAGTCTTCGACCTCTTATATATAGATGTTTATACTTAGTGTAGAAGAAGGATAGTTTTTCCTTTTCTTCTATATTAGAGCCTAGTATCTACTTACGTTATTTAGTCTCGAACGCACTCTTATATACCTCTTCTCCTATAGTGTATATTTCGTGCTATTATAGTAAGTATATAAGAGGTTTAGATAATATAAAAGAGATTAAGAGATTTTAAAGAGATTAAGAGATTCTAAATTAGATAATATAAAATAATAACTACTTAAATCTTATATATATAGTATATACTATATAAACTCGGCTATATAGAATAATAAGCTATTATAATTAGCTATATTAAATAGAACTCAGTTATTATTATTATTAGATCTTAATAGTAGCTAATCTCTTATATAGAGATACTTTTATTTAGAATAAGAGAAGGCTAATTAGTCTTTTCTTCTATATTAGTACTATGACAGCATGCCGTCCTACATAGCCGAGATTACATAGTATATGCCGTGTTTCAGTAGTTGTTGTTTTGTATTGTCTAATTTAGGAAGGTTACGTACGTCCGTACGTCCGTCCGGACTTTCGGACGTACTTCGTAGGGTTCGGGCTTTTGTATTAGCCGACGTATGTCGTTGTTCGGTTTCGTACTCCTTTTTGTATTATCTGAAACCTCTTGTATATAGCAGCCTACTCCTAGAGTTAGAAAAGGCTAGTTATTGTTTTCTTCCGTATCAGTGCCTAGTATCTATATACGTCATTCTACTATACGCACTCCCATATGCCTCTACTGTAGTTGTGTATATTTCGTGCTATTATAAGTACCTAGTATCTATATATATTATTCTTTCGAATATACTCTTATATACCTCTTTAATAGTCGTATATATTTCGTATTATTATATCTTTCTTTCTCTTTTATATAAAAACATAGTTAGAGTTAGTATATACTAAAGTATATTAGAGTAGTATCTCAACGAAAGAAAAAAACCAAGTCGTAAAGATGAACTAGACTATTTTCCAAAACGCCCTCGTAACTTCTAATTAAGCGCGATTAGAACAACTCATCCGCGCCGTATAAGCTATGAAAGATGATCTTTACATCGCGGTCTTAGGCTTTTAGACGTTTAGTACGAGTGGCTCTAAGACGTATGTTTTTGTGTATATACCGGGTGGTGAAAAGAGGTTGTCTTTTCATACGCGTACATTGAGTAGGGCGCATCCGAGAAATTAGGGTCAGATTACTCTGGCGGAGTGGGAGGCTTTTAAGTAGGCTATTGGTTGTTATTCTTATGAGTTTTCATTTTCACTTCTATATCATTCTTTTGTGTTTTGGTTTGAGTGAGAGGTGTGGAAAGGTTGACTGACTTAAGATATAGTGACGGGATCCTTTCCAGAACCTGACGAACGAGGGAGTATTATTTCGAGATAATAAGAGGATTCTCTAGATAGAAGAAGCAAGATAGAGAATTAAACAGGCTATCTACATCTATATCCACATCCACATCCACATCTATATCCATATTCAGACCACCCACCGTGCTTCTTCCTTTACTTCGGCTGACTAATTTCCCAAAGCCATCGTAAAAATGCCCTCTCATTTTTCCCAAACTTCTCGAAATGGTAATCATCATAAGGATCCTCGGAATCCGAAGAATCAATCCTAAATATGTCCACATGATCTTCACTATAAGCAATCGCATCCTCGCGAAACTCCTGTGCATACCACCATACGGTTGACAGGCACAAAATGTTTTCCTTCGGAGCCATGTGTTCGTGCCGTCGTGCCCATGCTGAGACATGGTATGATTACCCGCGGCAAACCAAACCTTCCGGATCGCGGCCACGGCCGGTTGGATCTTCTTCCAATCTTCTTCCGTATAAGCCGGGTGTAGAAAGGTCCTCGGCCCGTCGCCGTCGCCGTCGCCTTCGCCTGCACTTCTCGACAACATTGCAGGCAGCGGAGAGGCGCGGGGGGTTCATTTACTTGGAAGCCATGAACCAGATGGACGAGATCGGATTCCTCGACTCCGGGATGATACGTATTATCGAATGGCCGGATATTGCGAGCAACCTTTCTCGGCCATTTCTTCCCAGGGTTGGCTGCCGTGCCCGGAAACCAACCCTCCTTGTTCATTTCTCGGTAGGTCATGGTGGTCGGAAGAGGAACGGGAATATTGTCTAGGGAAGAGAAGAGACCGTGGGACAATATATATAGACAGCCATGGAGACAGCTATGGATACACGGAATAAAGGAATTTCCAAAAACGGACCTTCTAAAAGCGATTCTCAAAGACGACTTCATTCTGTCGCTTACAGCTGCAAATTACGACGAGATTAGATTTTCTGTCTGGCCACCATACCTGGCAGAAAATTGGTGTATTCTACAAAGCTCTTTTCATCTGAATACGGAGTAAAGGGAGGAGGTTCAGAAAACAAACGAGAAAGCGGGATGCCGACTCGGAATGCTCGGGCCGAAGTATTCAAGCTCGATGGTGTGACTGAGAACAGAAAATACCATGACGTAGAAAGAGTGGCGTGATGTTTCACGCCTTGCGCAGGTAGACAATCACAAACGAATTCACCTCACGCACCCACACCACCCACAAGAGGCAATTTGATTGTTGAAGTAGTCAAGGCTCATCCGGTCCCAATGTTTCCTGTTATACAATAATGCGCCTCTGAAAACCATCAAACGACGCAGTCCGTAGACATACGACTTGTAAAAAATAAGCACGCTGAAAATTATTCCCTCAGACGCATGCAAGGATGGGAAAATGAAAAAGAAAACCCTCTGCTCGTAACTCCTTCCCTTCGCATCTGGAGCTGTGTGTACATAGCAATGTTGTGCTCGGCAGACCGGGTTTCGATCATTCGATGCGAATTATCTGTGCTGAGTGCCCCCAGAGACGAGAGGGTGACGATGCAGGAAATTCGTGAGATAGACAAGAGGTGTGAGTCGGATCTTGCCTGGTCATTATTTGGGAGGGGAACGGCGTTGAAGAGGTGAGGTTCGGTTTCTCGTACTGTTGATCATCGACTTTCAAGTTTCGCGTCGTAATCTGGTGGTGTTGTGTTAGCTATTTTGAGTTTGGATGGGGTCAGGGATTCCCCAGAGTGTGGCGTAAACCTTCCAGAGCGTGGGGATTAGGGAAGGTCTTGAAGTACTCACAATTTGATCAATACTTGAGGATGATATACAGAGCATGCACAATGCCAGGAATGTACTATGCGATGGATTAGTATTGGTGTGGTATATTGAAGAAGAGTGCTGTAAAAACTTACACCGAGACATGTCAACAGAATGTTGATGAGTAAATCAGCTCCGCATCCGCGCTCAAGAAAAACTCCTAGAGGTGGCAGAAGGACGGCCAAGATGATCTTGCAAATATCTGAAGCGGTGAAAGGCATTGTGGTGGTTTGGTTGGGTAGAGGAGGTCGAGGTGTGTATTTTGGTATGAAGTCGTCGAGGTGTTGAGACGAGTTGATCTGGACGGGGTGAAGTTCTTTGTTTGTCTGGTGAGAAGAGAGATGAATGATGAAAGAGGAGTAAAGGTTCCTTATGTAGGATACGGTAATCGGATGCTTCTGGCTTGGCCAGGCCGGTGACACTAAAAGGGTACCTACGTCATACCATCCATGGTGCGCCACAACCTGATAATTTCACCACTACCAGCCCGGTACTTGCAAGTTGCCACGGATAGACAAGATTGACAAGATTGCACCAAGTCCACGTCCTTCCAGTCCTTGCTTTGATAATTCTAGACGCCTGCACGCACGTTACAGTAAGGTACAGTACAGTAGCAGGTTTTCCGCCATTTGCTGGTGCTGTGGCGCAGTTAACTCTCTTCATACAGAGCGCTTCCCCTCGACGCCCTATCACAGGCAGAAGAAGCAAAGCGGCTGCATGCCTTGGCAGCAGCAATTGTGGCGCCGCTCCTAAGGTACTGGTACTGTATGCTCCCTCCTATGACGACGCAGTTTTGTATGTGACGGGACCCTGCAAAATGAATTCAGATGGCCATGCAGATTTTGGTTTCGTATTCTCATAATCTTGCCTTCCTTGCCTATTAAATGACGAGTGTGAAATCTGCCGCCGCTTCCGGCTCCAAGACGACAAGACAAATCCACACTGAAATAGCAGGTTGGTCACACACTCATCATCCTATGCGATTATCGTCATCCTTAGTGGAACGAATCGACCATCGTCCCTCAAAGCTCGGTGGTCCAAGATTGAACAGTGACGAACCGTCGTCTTATGTAGGCCCAAGATGCGTTTATTTGGAAACAGATGTCAAGTTCAATAAACATCCAAAGAAGTAGTGAAACCAACACCAAACGGGGCACTACTCTCCAATCTCTCGCTTAATTGCCAGAAGAGAAGCACACCCACAAGACTGCAAAAAAAAAAAAACACAACGCGATGGAGTCAAACCACCTTCATTTTCAATTCCAGTTCTTAAACTGGCGGTGCTGGGAATCGAACCCAGATTGAAACGGAACAGAATGAATAATCCATTAAAGGAGAACCACAACGTCACGTGCTACCATTACACCACACCACCTGTCTGTTTGGTTCTTGTTTTTTGGCTCATGCTTGTTATTTGTTTCTATGTTAATAATTCAAGTGGTGGCTCCTTGCTAGGGTGGGGTAAGGCCCGATTTTCAGCCGATACGGGGTTTCAACACCACTCCAGTTCTTTTATAATTGCTTCAACCCCTCCTAAACGCCTCCTCTACCAACAACCTAAGCTACACAATCATCACCAATGGGCTCCACGTCCTTCAATCAAATTCTATCCCTAGAATTAGTTGCCTATTCTGACAACAATTCATGCCTCCTTCCTGCTTGATCCGAACACCTCACCCTCTGCAGCCTTCCGCTTCAATTAGAGGCAGGTATCTTCTTTGTAGGTCCAATAATTGGTAGAAATCCCACATAAATCTTAGCTAGGTAATCTAAGATAGGCATAGTACAGGTACAGTGTCTCTACCTAGGTAGGCATGAAGGAAGGTATAATCTCTCAAATTAATATATTTCTCGTCCAGTTATCATACCTAAGCTACTATACTACCCACAGCATAGCCATAGCCTGGTCAAGCACCTCGCCGTGTTTTTGCTGCGTGGCCCATCAACTCCAACTTCTCCCCAACACAACCGCGACATACCTTACTACACACTCCCATCTTTCCCGCATTCTTTCTCCTCCTTCTTCTTTATCTCCAAGAACCATTTCTTAGGGTCCATTCATTCTCATGCGCGTCACAATTTCCTCTTTCTTTCCACGATGAACTGGACCGGCGGCGCCAAACAGAGGCACTCTAACGGTGCTGGTTCCTCGAGGCATCGACAACAACAGCACTTTGCGAAAGTCAAGGCCAGTATTCTCGCAGGGAAGAAGCAATCGCCGCGAAAGCACCCAAACCTTGATCGCTTATGCGAACTTCACGAAGGGAGTAATCGAGCTCGACAACCCTCTGTTGCTATTATTTCTCCTCGAGGATTCCACGCCCGCGACGATAGACACTCTAGTCTGCGACACGCCAATTCCTTTTCACCCAATGCTCTCGGCGAACCATATCCTTCCCATTCCCCCGCCTTTCAGCGCCATCCTGCCATTGCGATAAAGCGGGAACAGCTCTCCAACAATGCAACTTACATTTTCGCTCCGCCACCCCTCGACGAGAAACGAGAATACCAACACTCTGCGTCGGTGGCCTCAGGGGACATTGAGCATGAAGTGGAGGGCTCCTTGTTCGAGAAGAGACGGAAGATACTCCTCAAGGGAGATTGGGTCAGCGTTGGGTTTCAGCGTCCCCCACAAGTTGCGAACGTCTCGTCACAGGACAAGCAAGCAGTGGGTAGGAGGAGGAAAGTAAGGGACGGCCATCGACCACAGTACGGCAATAAACAACAGTCCTATCTTGCTACCATGGATCATCGGCATCATCGACCACCCTCTCGAGAACATCATGAGCGTACACCACGAAATACGGGACTACCTGGCGTCAAAATATCTATTGGGGGCATGGTGAAAGCCCCGGGACTAAGTTCAAGTTCTGCTCCTAGAACAACAAGGAGTCAGAGTTCACATCGAACACTCTTCAGTCGGCAATCCTCCTCTTCCTCCGAAATCATGTTACTTGATAATGAAGGATTGCGACCAGGGAGTATGAGCTCCCAGAGTCTGTCGGGTATTCAGCTGGCAAATGCAACTAGGGCGACACCACAACACCAAAGACAACCTCTCTTTCGCACTTCATCAGCCTCTCTCGTCCATCCACTTCCCCAAAGCAGTAAAGTAGCTCCAATACTCCGAAGTGATTCCATCGATATGGACGTTGCTGGAAGCACAATTGCCCAAGTTGGACGAAGCAAACTGGCTGTTCCGAGTTCTGAAGCTCTAGATAATGGCATGTGGGAGACTTGGATGGAGGCAATGATTCCCGACAGCAACACAGACTCTTCAATTGCCCAGCAAAATGCTCTTATTAGCCCTGGTGTCAGTGCTGCTCCTACTTACGGGCCAACATATAACACCACGGCGGCTTCAGCGGTGGATTATTTTGACGAATATTCTGCAGATTTGACTCCTTTTGGACTGCCGGTTTTACCTGTGGATCTAGCAGGCGACAACGAAGAAACCAGTCTTCCGGACAGACATTCAACTGTAGGCCAATCCGAAAGATCAGGCTATTTCGGGGAAACGGTAGAGACCAATGCCGTGTCGGATATCTTGGATGATTATTCGGTAGGCGGAGAATATGCCTCTGGATTGGTCACGCAAAGCCTATTTGGTTCTTCACCGATAAGTTGGCGCAGGTTTAAATTGCCGTCACCGCTGCCGGATATGGCATCTGATGAAGCCGATGGTGCATCTAAGAAGAAGCGGGAAAAGGACATTTACAGTTTACCTTCTTTAAGCGATAAGGAGGAGTTAGAATCTATTGAAGATGATTGAAATCTCTTGCTTTTGGCTGGCTATTGCTTCGGGATATGTACAGTACTTGTGAATTGACGGAGGAAATGTCTGATGTGGTTAGGAAATCTAGCTTTGGCCTTTAGCACATTTACAGTCAAGTAGCTTGGGGGAGGTCTCGCGTACACTTCGCTTAAGGAAATGCTTGGTAGATAGCCTCGGTCAATATTACACACTTTACTATTGTAAATATGCGCGATTCATAATGGATTGGCATTTTGGGATGTTCATTTGCAACGGGTTAATTTTTTCTGGGCTTTTTTACCAATAGGGCTAGTTTTATATCGGTCGCGCGTTTTGAGACTTTTAACTTCTCTTCTTCGAGTCTAGGCCAAATCTCCCTCTTCTGCAGCCTCGACATCTGCCACCGGGAGGAGGAATTCAAGGTCCATCCAGACAACAAGAAGCCATCGGGCCCAAGATTCTGAAAGGATCCGAGCGTAAGTCGTAGCTGTCAATTGGGCCAGTCCCTGCTCTCCCTAGATCCGTCCCTAGGATCTTTAATATGAGGTGCTGGACAACGAGAGCTCTACGGGAAGTCAACAGACAGCCAGCCACGGGCCAGAGAGTGGTTTGGACTCTGGAAATATTAGCCCAGATAAATCTTGGAGGTAGGATTTAGAAGAAGTCACTATGTCTAGAATGATATTCATGGTGACAATCGAGAGCTGCGTTAGGTCAACGAGATAGATAACCTTGGTCTTGAGAATTATATATCTCGGTTGGTCTGACGACAACGGCGAGCGACCAACACACCAAAAGTGCAAATTAGAGGGCGGGCTATTTCATTGGGCAAATAGGCAAAAGTAGTTGTGTTCTAAAACACCAGTTTACGATTTCTAGCAATACCCCAAGGAGGAAATCTTGATTGAGACCGGCGGTCTAAGAAATGTGCTGGCGCAGGCAATACCTGATCTACCTATGCATTCCAAATGACTATTCTGCCATCCACACCACTCGCTACAATAAATTAGCATTGATTCGTTAGACATGGGCTAGGCATAGCTTACTGCTGAACTTCTTAACGGCACCGTTAAGACCTTCGTAAATACGAATGGTACTAATAGTGTTCTGGTGGACAGTCTTCAATTGGGTATCATCCTTCGTTTTACCCTTCAAATCCATCTGCTTGAACATATTGAATGCGGATTCTTCTCGCTCCTCGGCGGGTCCACCTTTGGATTCCAAAGAACCAGTCAGCTGCCAACCGCCCTCATTGCCCTTAAATCGGTATGCTTCGCAGTCATAACCAGCCGCAATGATTTCCGCCTCACCGTTCCAGATGAGACTCATAAATGGTAGGAGTTGAGTGCTGACACTGACGACAGCTTTAGGAGGTTGATCAGCACCATTTGGATAAACAACCGTGATACTGCTATCATGGGCGGCAAAAGCAAGGGCCTCTCCGCTGGGGGAGAAAGAAACGGCATGAATCCAACCTGCTGAGTTGTTGAGGTACTCCCCGCAAACAGTGTTGAATGGCAGACGCTCTCCCCAAACACCAGGCTCTGGTCTAGCATCTACACCCTTGATAAAACTCGAGAATACTCTGGCGTGAGCATCTGTTGATCCGGCCGCGAGGAGGACAGAGTTGGGATGCCATGCAACAGTGGTAATTGTGCTTCGAATGGGCTTCTTGATATGCTTCGAGACCCACCAGTCGTTTTCCTCCTCGAAATAGCAGATGGCGATAACTCTGGCACCGGAGCCCACGGCAAACTTGGTCTCAGAGGGAGACCAACGTACGAATGTTGCAGCACGATTAATTCGGAGGAGGACGAGGGTTGGCTTGTATCCAGTTGGGGATGGTTCCCAGACCAAGGCATTTCTATCTATAGGCAGGATTTATTAGCATAAATAGAATAAGTGAGATGGAGCCCGGGTCTTTGATACCTTGAGAGCATGTCACAATTCGGCCACTGCTTAACGCAATATCCACACTAGTGACTGTTTTGTCATGTCCCTTCAACTCATCCTTCAAGGAGAAACCGCTGCCAGTTCGTCCGTAGAGCTCAACACTGGTGTCTCTCGCAACAGCCAACGTTTGCTTATCGGCGGAGAAGGAGTGGTCAGCAATGGGCTGGTGAAACAGGTGATGAACCTCAGGCGGAGCCATTGCGTTGGTTGATTGCGATAGGAGGAGCTCTCTACTATCGATGGTTGATGAAGGAAATTGGGTGATGAAGGTAACCTTGCTCTGGGGATTTCTGGTGGGCAGCCCAAATGGTGGGGGATTTTCAGCCTTGTATTTCGGGCGCCAATACTCAAATTTGAATACCTAGTTTAGCTCAAGCAACGATGAGAGCTCCCCGCAATCCACCCCTCATTCAACAACTTCACAATGCCAGAAAAAAAGATACCCACGTACGCGCCAAACTCATCGTAAGTCGAATTTGATACTGTTTCCCAGGGTTCGAAGCTAATTAATTGCCATAGACTCTATGTCACGAACCTCCCGTCATCGAAAATCCAGAAGGAGGACTTGCGCAAGTCTCTCTACTCCCTTTTCTCCACGTATGGCCCAGTACTCGATGTAGTCGCCCTTCGGACGGCAAAGATGCGAGGGCAAGCTCATATTGTCTACCGAGATGTCCAAACGTCAACTCAAGCAATGAGAGACTTGCAAGGATTTGAGTTCTTTGGGCGAGAAATGGTAAGCCTCGTGTTCACCCCAGAGAAATTAGAATTTTATATCTAATGCGTGGGCCCCTTGTAGCAAATACAGTATGCCAAATCAAAATCGGACGCGATTGCGAAGTTAGACGGAACATTTCATATGCCTTCTGCCGCTGCCGGGGCTGTTACCGCAACTGCCTTGCAACAGAGTATTTTCAATGCTCCTCCATCAGCCTCCACCACAGCAAATACCACTTCTACAGCCCCGGGAACATTGAAGCCTCCACCAGGAGCAGTAGATCATTCCATGGAGGATGCGAGAAGCCCAACCACGAGCGTTGCAGGACAAAAGCGGAGAAGAGATGAGGAGGAAGAAGAGGAAGAGGGCAGCGATGAAGATGTTGCGATGGAGGAAGACAGTGACGATGATTAGTGCCAACAAAATCGGAATTTTTTGAAAATGGCGTTTGGAGTAGGACATGGCCCACAAAATACTTCTCAGGTGAACGAAGATACCAGCAGGCAGGCAAGAGAAACAAGCTAAATAATACAAGGTCGAGCCATATACAAAAGCTCTGTGATTACCGATTCATTATTGTGGGAAACTTTTGGTCCATTATCCATCCGAGGATAGTTTTTAGGGGTATCAAATCACCTCTACTCTTCATCCTTCGCCATTTCTGGAGGTACCCACAAACCCACGCAGCCTCCAACTAACCCGATCCAAACCATAAGGTATTTGTCCAAGGGGATATTAAAGTTCTCCATAGCTTCCTTCGTTTGACACGGGTGGATGAAGAAGGCTGGAACATCAGTTACAGGGTGTGGCTAAGACGTGAATCAGTATTTTTTTCCATCACGCGTCGAGGTTCAAGGCAATTGAGGGCAGGCTAATGATTTTTGGTACTTACCGCGGCAGAAATCCCACCTGTGAATCCAGCTGCTCGAAGTTGAGTTTTGTACTCTTGCGGCACGAGATATCGGTAAACTGAGTTAAGATCAAATGTTGGGTCTGACATTGGAAGATCGTGCAAGGTAAACCACAGAGTAGGCATTCTGTAAGTTGGGTGTAGATGTACTTCATACGTGACATATGGTTGGTGTGAGTAGAGACTGTAACCGGGAGGGCCATCATGAATTTGAGGGCGAAGTTCTTCCTAGAACATTTTTAGTTGTAGGTTTTGGTCAGAAATAAGTGACATGTACTAGAAATATAAAACATCATACCTCATCAGCTTCTTCGTTTGCTAAACCTACATCCATTTCTTCATGACCATCTCCACCACTCAATTTTGCCAGCGCCAGTGATAACTCGTCCTCATCATTGGAAAGTTGTAGGATTCGGAGAATTTCAATATAAAGTCCTCCCATGGTCGCAGTTCGCCTAGAATTAACTTTGAAGATCTTCCGGGTAGGACCTAGTTGGGCTCTGATATATCGCTGGTCAAGAAAGGCACATGCAAGGTTGAATTCTTCTTCGGTGAGAAAAGGCCACTGGCGGTAATCATGTTGATGAGACATGATGGTGATTTGTGCTTGAAAAAAACCATCACTCTTTGTTTACCTTTGATCTGGTTTGGCGAGTTAGTCCATTGTGGCTGTTGCACTTGGAATTTTCAGGTTTCGCACAAACTAAGCGCTCGGCTGCCGGCTTTGAATCCACCTGCCGCTGCTAGAAGCGGCACAACTTCAAATATATTTGTGTATAAAACCTATACTTTGACCCCATTCATTTGATTCTCTGGAACCATTTTTCCTAATTATGGTGTCATGTTAAAAAGAAAAAATGACTGTCCAATTTCGGTAATATCTAGTCATATCATGTTCATGTAGTACATCCACTAGGCAGGGGCGCCGCTTTTTCATTCACGCTATGGCCGTGCCCTTGGTGCCTGCCTCAAAATATCTATCTGGTCAGTCCCTCCTCTTCCTCCTTCTTCCACCACCACGTCTTTCACCCACAAGACAACACCACGTCAAATTCAAACCTCGCTGCCTCACCACCCTGTTCTGTATCATCTCGGAACCGATCTGCTCTGCTCGGTAACTGTGCTCCCTAAACACCAACTCCTCCCCACTCATCCGATCTTCGCCATCGAAATCGAATTCTGGCACGTCTCTCAAGACCTCTCCCCCCTCTTCTCGCAATAGGAAGCCAACCTTCCTCGACTACCTCAACCTACCCATCAGCACGTCAACAGATACATCTGCGTTATATGTATCTCACACCCCACGCCAACGACCTCAGACACCAGCCGCCTCTCGAGCTGCAACCATTTCGCATACCGCGGAAACCTTGCAGTCCATACTTCAGTAGCAACGGCTAAGCCCTCCCCCCGATTCCGTCGAATGCCCCGCTAGCAAAGTCCACAAACCTCCATCTCCTTCTGGTCTCTCCATTCTCAACCCTACGTCTGAACGTTCATTCTGCATGTCACATGTCGCATCGCCTGGTCCGGTAACCGTCACACACAAAATCGATCGAGAAAGAGAAATTTGAGTCTATTCAGACCTACCTACATACAACCGCAATCATGGCGTCCATCATCAATATCCGCAGCGATGTGAAGGATCCCTTCTACCGATACAAAATGGAGCGCCTCCAATCCAAAATTGAGGGCAAAGGCAACGGCATCAAGACCGTCATTGTCAACCTTAGCAGCGTTGCTGCCTCTCTCGCTCGCCCGGGCGACTATGTCATCAAGTACTTTGGTTTCGAGCTTGGCGCTCAGACCAACTCCAGCCCAGCCGACGATCGTTGGATTATCAACGGTGCCCATGAGGCTTCTAAGCTCCAAGACTACTTGGACGGCTTCATCAACCGCTTCGTTCTCTGCAAGAAATGCAAGAACCCCGAGACCGTGGTTGTGATCAAGGATGGACGTATTCTCCTCGATTGCAAGGCCTGTGGTCAACGCTCCGATGTAGACCTCCGCCTCAAGCTCAGTGGCTTCATCCTCAAGAAGCAGCCCAAGAAGGGAAAGAAGGACAAGGCCGATCGAAAGGCTGCCCGAAAAGCCAAGGAGAATGGAAATGGCGACGCCAAGAAGAATGGACATGGTAGCGGCAATAGCGATGAGAACAACTCTGACAACGGATCAAACGATGCCGATGGGGCCATCGAGGCGGGCAGTGATGATGAATTCACCCGTCAGGCTCAAGAAATCGATGAACCTGTTGAAGTCAAGGATGATGAGTGGACTGTGGATATGTCTGCTGAAGCTGTCAAGGCCCGTCAGCAACAGCTCCCAGATGACCTCAAGAATAAGCTCGTCCTTGCCGGCGAAGATGAAGATGAAGACGGAGAGGGTGGTGGGAACTCCAAGTATGACCAACTTGGCAGCTGGATCATTGCCGAGGCCGAAGAAAAGGGTGGAGTTACCAAGGTTGATGATGTTGAAATCTACCTCAAGGCCAAGGAGTTCGGCATCGAGTCCAAGCACCGTACCCTCACCGTTTTGCTCCAGACCATCTTCGATGATGATATTGCCAAGCAGATTACAAAGCGTGCTGGAATGCTCAAGAATGTAAGTTTACACTAGTCTATTTGATCGTCACCCACTAACATGCTATCAGGTTGGCACGTCCGAGAAGCACCAAAAGGCTATCCTTGGTGGCGTTGAGCGATTCATTGGTTTCCGTGGCAAAGAAAAGCCTGAGATTTATGAACAAACGTCCAAGGTCCTTCTCGTGCTCTACAATGAAGACCTCCTGACCGAAGAGGTCATCACCAAATGGGGAACCAAGGCTAGCAAGAAGTATATCGATCTCCCAACCAGCAAGAAGGTTCGCAAGTCTGCCGAGACTTTCCTCAAGTGGCTTGCCGAGGCTGAGAGTGATGACGAAGAATCCGAATGATTACTCTTGATCCAACTCGTCAAGTAAATCTCTGGAACACGCTGTTGTGACGAAGATCTTTTGGACATGATACTTTGGCTGTCTGCTGAATTCTTGTCTGGTTTTCTTGACGAGGGTTGATGGATTGATGGACTGTTCTAGACAGATTTCTGATGTTTGCCGTTGTTCTTGTATCACTTTTTACTCTACTCACTCGTTTTCCCGCAAAAGTCGTTAATGCTAGAGTCACAATTGAATCATTCCACTTTATGATGGCGATACACCATAACTACTGTGAGGCACGGTAGACTATCGTGCGATGAAGTTCACCACGTTTCTCTTGTTACGAAATATTCATCCTTCAGGTGTCTCCTAGTTGCTTAAGTTCCAAGTCCCACTCATCCCCCTATCGTCAAGCCATCTCTCGCGGTGGAAATTCAAAGTGGCAGTAAATACTAGGTTGTTCAAACCTTAATTACCAAATATTTTAGGACAAGCAAACTTGATTGTTCTTAACACCTGGGTCAATATTTTAAATTGTACTAAGTGTTTCGAATAATTACCTTGAATTGCGTTAAAAAGCTAAAATAATGCGAGCTAGGTATGCGCGTATTTACTGCCGCTTTTAATGTCCATCCCGAGCCATCTCTCCATAAACGGATCTTTGAAAGAACTTGGCCAGAGTTTCTTGCAAAAGGGGAGTCGATCAGGAGGCTTATCATGAGTTCTATTCCTTGGGTATTCAATCCCGGGCCGTCCCCAGCTACGGCAATCACTCATTATCACGTGTAGGTTGTGCTACCTCCCGCCCTTTGCAACCCATGGCCTTGTTCTCCCACGCGCTAGGTAAGACTTCGTTTGTGAGGTTTCTAGAAAGCATACTTGACTTTGACAAAAGTGCCCCCGGCACCAGTGGTTGTAGGAATTTGTGACTGTAGTCTAAGGTACCTTCCCCTTCTGTAATTCTCCTAACTGTTCTAGAATAATAAAGATAATATAAATCTTATTATTCTAGTCTTATAGGATAATTAAATCAATTTTCCTAGTCTTAGTTGAACAATTAAGAGAGTAGTATAAAGGTATAACCAGTCACGAATTCCTACACCCCCTGGTGCCGGTGTACAGTCATTCCACGACCTCGGTATATAATCAAATATCCTTATCTCAGCAAGGTATTCACAAGAACTACAAGGGATTGACACCAACGAAAGTTTTCGAGGAGTTGAAAAGTGTCATTGATGAACATCCTGCACTTTCAACAATTGGGGTTTCTTGGCCTTCTGGCAAGAAAGCAGGCCACCATAGGCTTTCGGAAGCTCGATTACCTGTTCTCCGATCTGAGGACTGGAGTTTACCCAAAAGCCTATTGAAACCGACAACGATCTCACGGGGGGGGTGTTTGAGAACTGTCATAATTCTTGGTTTGACACTAAAGATACTTTGAAACCTTGGTGGAAATTGGTTATCGCTGGTAATTTGGCTGTGTCTATTCTTCGTCATTCTATTGGAGATGGGATTTCTGGGTATGCTTTCCATCGAAGCTTTTTGGCTGCCCTGAACAAGTTCCCCAAAACACATCCCACGGTCTCTAAACTGCAGACTGACGTAAAAAGAACGGTTAGGAAGGTACAAATTCTTAGAATTGGCAAGGAGGATATGGAAGCGATATTGGAAGCAGGTCGGCAACATGGTGTCTCGTTCACAGCACTATTTCATACTCTTGTTCAAATCACACTGGCAGCCGATATCTATCTCAACGCACAACTCGGTTTCTGGAGGATTGCTGTCGATATTAGACCTTTATTGAAAGTCGATCCAGGATCGGATGTGTTTACCAATGCTGCAAGTCAATATGCACGCAAACAATTCCTAGGAAGATGCCGTACTGCTGGGGGCCAAGGACTTTTAGATATCGACTTAACCTGGAAGCTAGCCTCCGAACTCAAAGCCCATGCACAACTTCATTTTCGAAACTCGAGCAGTCCTCCAAGACTTCCTCCCAGGCAAGCTCTCGAAGACTCTGGTTCCATTTTACGGGCTGGGGTTATACCAGAATAATGGTTATTTGATGTTGGGACTTTTGAGCCGACAGAAGGGACGGAGGGAGGATGAGTGGTCTGTTTGTGGTGTTGGGTTGTCGGCTGCGCAGATTAGGGCTGCTCTGGGGGATGCTGGGATTGTTTTTACGACAGCTGGTGTGAAGAGTGGGGGGTGTGTTGTTGTTGCTGGGTACGAGGAGGGTCTCCTGGATGGTGGTGTTGTAGAGAAGTTTTGGAGGGAGGGTGAGGATTTTGGTGAGCTGAATTAGGGGAATAACATGGGAAATTGAGGCTGAGGAAAATGTATTGATAGCCGAAAGTCCTTTTCAGAAGCCCAGGGTGTTCGGAGGGTGGAGTGGTTCTGGGAGGATAATTGGTTGCATAACGGGTGTTGGTGTGACCGGAAATGCACTTTTCGCCTGACAATATTCAGAAGGGTATTGCATCCTTAGAGCACACAGAACCTGAAGCAGCAACTACTATTCAATCTTCGACTATCGAGCTCAGGTGAGGCTGTCGGAATTCAAGCATCGGATAAATTTTGTTTTCGTATCGTAAGTCTCTTTCTTTACATTTTAGAATCACTTGATATCATGCGTTACTAGAGTAGACGATGCTAGAAACACAACTTTATTCGAAATTAACAAGTAATCATTGTTCTCCGGCACCTACTGTCTTAATTCACTTATACGTGAATATGTTGCACAACAACAGAAACACTATCGGAGCACGATTTATCTCATGTAATTCCGTTTTGAATCTCCTATCACCACTTCTGCCTAAGGAGAGGAGTATTGTTCCAATCAACGCCACCTCTGGAGAAGCCAATTATACCGAGTATGGTGACCAGGATCTCGGTGAGCTTTTTCTGTCGAGGTCTGATTGGCGAACCAGATTTTTCATGCCCGAACACCCACTTCTTGAATCCGCCCTCGACTGCCCTCCGGTACAGCCCTCGCCCTCAGATGTCTAGTTTTTGTCGGAAAATCTCACCTCTTTTGAGTTCATGTTCTCCATCTGCAGCAATCTCAAACTTTCGCCGAAAGACTCAAAGAGAATCTCCACAATCAACATCGAAATGGATAGAAACCGAATAGACCACGATTGGCAAATACCTTCCCACATAATACCGGAAGAATTGGATCTCGATCACATGATCGATCCTTTTGGAACCAACAGAATTGCTACGACGAACCCCTCCGCGAATCATTTTATCGAGGAGAATCCTTCTTTTTTGGGTTTTGTTGAGACACCCGATTACTTTTCACCGGTAACATTGAATCAAAATATGGGTCTGGACAATTCCTCAGGCTTTCCCAACGCAACCACAGAAACCAATTATAATGCGTCGTCAAGTTTCGTCGGTGACAATGATAATTTCGCAGGCTCGCAAGCAGCGGATACGATAATGTTCTCAACAGCCAATGACCACCCGCCATATTCAATCCCCGGTCCAATTGATTTGAATCCAATTCCCCTTGACCTTTCCCGAATCATGTCGAATGGAAGCCACCTTGGACCAAGTCCTCAGTCCTCTGTTCAGCGCGCAGCCAGAAGGTCGCTTGCGCCACCCAAATCGAAAAGGCAGCAGAGGAAAGCAATAAAATCACATGGCCGAAGCAGTAGCCCCATTCATACACATAAAGCGAAAGGTTCCCTGGCTACTACACCTTCTCGTGCAATCGCTGGGTTGGAAGCGTCTCTCAGTTCTTACTCAGCATCCTCGACATTCAAACGTAAATCCGCTAAATTATTGGAACATTTTAAGCGACTGATTGAGGAAGAAGAATTGTATGGAGATTTAGGTGCTGAACTAGGAGACATATGTTCCTTGAGCACTAGTTCCTCGTCTAACGAAATCCTCACCAACTCGGGATCTAGCTTTCGAACCGACGACACTTCGTTATCTTCGACACCCTGTCAGCGTGTATCTTCATTACATATTTCCAGTAGCTCACAATCCGAGAATTCTTGTCGACAACACCATGTGGATCAAGTCAAGAACTTCGGATGTACATATGAAGCTTGCGAACGAACTTTCAAGCATTTCTCTGATTGGTAAGAAAAACTTTGCTCATAGCTCCCACTTCTTTTACCTAACATTCTCTTCAATACATTACTCTTCCCTCTTGTGTTTCACACAGAAAAGTCCCGGCTGACGAATTGTTGCAGGAAGAGACATGAAGAAAACCACTACCCCCAAGAGCGGTTCATGTGCCTGACTTGCCTGGTGCCCGATAACTCTGCAGGCTGTATGATTTGCAAATGCTCATTCTCCATGCTAGAAAGTCCCGAAAATCACCTCCGCGCATGCCTACCATTGCACGACAACCCCAAGCACACATTCGCGAGGAAATACCATCTGAACAACCATCTCCGAAGACAGCATGATCTCAATGTGGCCAATGCAAATGACATTTCTGGCGGATGGAACTATATATTGAGCAGAAATTGGCCTCGTGTGTGCGAATTTTGTGGGGTGAGATTTACCACTTGGGAAGTGAGGATGAAACATCTCGCAAAGCATTTTCAGAAAAGGGACGACTTCCCTTTAGGGCCAAACTCTCGCCCTAGAGACGATAGTGACGATGACAATGACGACGATTTTGATGGCCAAAATTGCCCTCCTCGCAAACGAATTAGGGGTTATGCAACGACCAAATCCAGCATGAATTCCTCAGGCGCGGCGAAGGATAACAACAGCCTATCGAGCGATTACTACACAAATATGTGCTCGTCACAATATGAAAATCATAGCGCAGACTCAAAGCCACTAATATCTTGTACTGAGTTATCCTGTCGCGCGAACCGTCGACAATTTTCATCAAGCCCGAAGCTTCAACCAGAAGTACTTTCGAAGGAGCTTCAAATCCATTACGGATCGAGTGCTTGTATGCCTTCGATACCTATTGAGTGGAATTCTGGAGAGAGAATTGCATTATTAGGTACCTTGACTAAAAACAAGTGGTCCATGCTCCAAAATTGGATCGTTGGAGAAGGATCAGAAAAATTATTGTGCTTGCAAGACTTCAATGATGTGGAGAAATCAAAGCTCGCCCTTGTCTACTTGTCTAAGCAAAGCGGGGTACTTGCGGATAATATCTTTTGGTTTGATTCCAAAGTGGATCCTACAGTAGAGGAAAACCTTTGGGATATTGCACGCCAGTCCATTTCATATCGCCCTGAAGATGACCCCGACGCACTTGAGTTTGGTCATACATGGTGGGAAAAACATGGCGGGAAGATGCTGCCTGAAACGCCGCCTATCACTGAAGATCTCAAAGGAACATTGACCCACGAGAGACCAGTGAACTTTCTTTCTTTAGGTATGCATGCAACTTTCCTTTTCTCTATATCAAAGGCAGACGGATAATTAGGAGTTAATCTCTTGCTCAACACTCTTGCTACTTCTTTACACAGGTTTAGTTATAATTATTTGTCCATTATTGTGCAGCCCGAATACTAATTTCCTTTTCTAGATGGAGGTGGAGTTCGAGGGCTTTCCAGTCTCATAATACTGAAGCACCTCATGGATACAGTTAGCCATATCAACCCGAACGAGATCTTCGATCTAATTGGAGGAACAAGTACTGGCGGCTTAATTGCGACAATGCTAGGGCGATTGGATGAGGATTTGATAAAGGCCATACGATTGCGGGCGCCTGACATTAAGCGAAAGCTTGATCATCAGAAGACCTCGGAACGCTCACGCAAACCATCGTGCCTCAACAGTTCATCAGCGGAGAACGAACCGAGTCCTCAGTCTTGGGATCTCTTACTGGATTCTACATCCACCACTGCGGACTTGGTGGCGTCGAAACCTAACTCCGCCGAGTCGAAGTTCATTGGGGAAATCATTCCTAATAGCGAGGGTGGTGCAAATGTTTTCAACAATGACACTCACCTTGTTTCAAAGAAACTGGCCGTCAATCTACTAACTCCCTCCTCTCTAAACGGGAACATGGAAACACCGGGGGTTCCTGACTTTTTCGATTCAGAGCAAAGCACAGCCCATAGAAATGACTCTGCACCAAATATTGGCAGTGGATCCTCAGGAACCGGCAAACTTGATGAGCGATATCGGATTTTTATCCCGCGTTCTTTCGTCCCGGGATCTTGCATTAAAACTGTGTGGTCAGCCCCTTGTGAGAACTTGTTAAAGAAAAGATTAACTCTCGAGACGGTTTACGAAGCTCTCGAAGTGTCTGGTTATTATGGACAGAATTCTGATGACTGGCGCGATGTCAATGCCGCCCAGGACGTTGACACATACTTCATTACCGAGGGTGTTAGAGCATTTGGGCCTGGCAGAATCAATTACCAATTCAGTTTCAGTGGCCACTCCTTCAACATCGACACTGCTTGCTCTTCTAGCGCACTAGCACTTCAGTTAGCTTGCACCTCATTATGGTGTGAGCATCTTGGTCAAAGTTGCTGGGAAAAGGGTGGTCAGCATACCCTCTCTAGAGTAGCAGATTTCGAACGTCACTGCAACAATGCGCATAATGGTTCTACGACTACAAATATTCTTTGGGATTGCCAAAAGAGCAGGGGGTTGGAAGACCTTGTGATGTCAGAGGGCAACAAGCTACCAATTGACAAAAAGACTCATTGGCGATCGACACAGAATAGAGGAAGAGCAGAACGTAAAACCTCTCCGAAGTGGTGGCGTTGTCCGAAATGCTTGAAACAAGAATTGCACCTTAATTTGGACCAACATAGCAATCCTACTATTACCACTAAACCGGAATCAGAACCTAGTTCATTGTTCGACTTGAGGATTTCGATTCGAATTCTAATGACCCTCTCCCTGGAAGCGATTGCGTGTCAGCATTTGCAAGGGATAAGTGCAAAACAACAGAGTTGTCTTTCTTGTGGCGAAGAAGTCGTTCACGACGCTGCTATCACAGACTTCAATTGCCACACACTTGAAATTTATCTTGGCCGGGAACTCAGCCAATATGGAGTAAGTAGAATTGAAAAGCCTAGTAGCTCTTGCACATATTCTAATTGTCTGGTAGGATGACATGAAACCATTTATCTTCACTTTCATCTCGTTCTACACACAGCGACATCAGACACACAACCAGCACAAAGATACACAGCAACCCCCATCAAATAAGATCCCCCACAGCATCATCGACAACGTCAATTATCCTTGGGGATTTGTGGCGGGCACTTCTGCCACCTGGATCTTTTATCAAGATCCCAACTTTCAGCTTTTCAAGTTTGGTCTGCGTGGTGAGCTTGAAAGCTTCCAAACAGATCAACGATGATTATTCGCACGACCCTTTTTCTTCAGAGCTCAATGGTTCAGATTAATACATGCATGATCATGTCAGTTCTTTGTATCCCAACACTGGCGTTCCGCAAGCGGAGAACAACCACAACTTTTAGTTGCTGCAGGTGGTAATGATTCTCAATTTCCTCTACTTGTTAACTTCTTTTTGCGGGGCAAAGATGGAGAAATCTCAATCGAGCGAAAGTAATTCCTCTTCTGCATCTTCCAACTCTCGAATACGACGATCGACCAAGAAAAGACATGGCAAAACCAGCTCTCATACCCACGCGACCAAAGTTACAGAAATTCATCAAGTCCCTCGACCATAATATACTACAACTCCCCCACCCAGGATGAACAGATATGGCGCTTTCATTCCTGTAGCACCAACGACCCGATATCAACCAATCCACAACAAAGTACAACCATCGAGCCCGACGACACTACAATCTCGAATTGCCCTTGGCATAAATATATAGTTTCTTGGCCTCTCCTTTCTTCTTTAGACGATGATATTAAGACTAGAACATAGAACCCTCCTCCCCCCACCAGAGAACACCAAACACCACGCATTGCTACGGGACCTTATTATAGGAATTAGGATTTCGTTCTTGCGACATATTTCTTTGGTTTTGGGAGCTGGAAAAATGTTTGATTCTGGGAAGATTGGTTTCTGGCTTAGCGCTTAAAGTGGTTTTGTTTTGCTATGGTTGGCGTAAGGAAGATGGATGGAGATCGAGGCTATCATCAGGGAGACGGTTATTACTGCGAAAGATATTGGGACGAGGAAGGGCTCGTTAATGTAAAGTTTTGAAAGGGAAATAGAAGGGTGGGTGGCAATGGAAGGTACGGGCGGGGTAAAACTTGTAGGGCAAGACATTAGGGGAATTGGGGAAATTGGGGGGGGGGGGGGGGTCAGGCGAATTCGATTGGTCCTGGGCTTATACGATTGACTATTTGCTTCAGTCAATGTCGCAAATTTGATATTTGTCTATAATTTTGGCTAATTTTGGCTCCATAGAAGGCCTGACTGTACCATAGCCGGGATTGCGAGTAAATAGAGCGTAAGGTCGCGAATCACGTTAAAATCACAACAAAAGCTACACTGATCTTGGTACGCTGAAACAGCATCTTTAACAGCAAGAGTTCACATATGCATATGTTCTCTTCCCTCCTAGTAAACGTCAACGACAACCCAAAATATAGAACAACAAGTGCTGCGTCTTCCGAACCTCCAACAATCTACATGTTCCTTCATACTTTGCTATTCTCAACTAACATCTTCTGGCTGGTAAAGTGGACTTGCGAGGGAAAAGCACAAGCAGGTTTACTATCAGAAAGGAACCGACAGAGACGTACTGCAAGCGGGTGGGAACTGTTTTCCTATTTGGATCGACTTTCTAGACTCATTTAAACAGTCGAGCTATTTGTATATTACTTGTGAGTAGCTGGGGATTTCCAGCTGGCTATTGGTAGGTGACCTATAAAGACTTACATCTAGTAAAACGACCTTATAAAAATATCTTGTAAAAAAGCTCGCCTATTCGTAGGTTACCTACAAATAGCTTGCGATTATCCCATAGGCAGGTAGGTTACCTATGAATAGCCGAGGTTATTTTTTAGGATACTGGTTGTAGGTGACCTACTACTGCCCACCTCATGTAGAAAAATCTTGTAAAGCAGCTTGAGGACTGTCGCGCTTATGGAGAGAACTCAAGCTCGCGTCCGTGGTTTGTTGTGCCTGACTTCGGGATTTTTCAACTTTAGAAGTAGCAATGGTGATGTCTGGGTAATATGCGCAAGGCATTTGGCATTGGGATCTTTCTTCAGAGTCTGCAAATTCTATTCATTCGTCTCTGGTCTCAAAAGAGTGGATTCTTCCGCTTGGTTGGGTTCTTGCCTCTCGGCTTCAATTTTGGGTTGTTACCTTACAGATTTCGTAGTGAACGATATATGGAGGAGCTTCTCTTAGTCTACATGCAGCCAGAATGATGTGAGGGGAGAGGGTTAAGCCAGGATTTAAGTGGCACTGAAAGAGGAAAAAGGCAACATCATTGGACTTCATCATATGACACTGGGAGAAGGAAGACCGTTCAAGATTCGGTTTGTTTAAAGTCTTGGTTCCCAAATAAAATCATCAAAGTTGCTATCTACACGTACATACAAAATCCATTTATGTACCAAGAACACCGAGGAAGAACCGCAATTGCCATGCCGCCAAATTCATCATCCATGCATTATCATTCCCGATGCTTCGTATTCATATCCATCCCAAATGCAATCTACCCGGTCCAAATTCCTTGACACGACCTGATACCACGACTTTTGACGTAGAGGATGAAAGCTCGAAAAATTAGTTGCCATCATCACTCAAACTATCCCTTCTTCCTCTTCGATATCCCCCTCCTCCGCTTCTCTTTTTCCTTCTTTCCTCCGCATAATCAACCACACTCGAACCTGCAACACTCAAACCAGGAATTGGATGGTGATAACTTTTCGTGCCAACATCACTGCTCACATTACTTCCAATTTCACTTCCCGCATAATCGTAGCTTCCTGGAACTTTCTTCGATGGACTGCGATTTGCTCGTCTTGCCTCTCTCTCTTCGCGTCGTGCACGTCTAGGGTCTTCAGAACCATCAACGGTGCTATCATCACCAGCTTGGAAAGAGAAGTCTCTTCGTTGAGCAGCGCGTCCCTTTTCTTGAAGTTTCTTGGCTTCGGCCTTGATGCGATCTGAATTGTTGGTTGTGTGGTCATTGGTGCTGGTGGTAACTGTAGAGCCGCGGCCCCAGAAGTTGGAGCCGGGGGTAGATGAGCTAACAACCTTTCGAATTCCGCCAGTACCGCCAGTGTATTTGTCTTTGCGTTCCTTCTTGGATTTGGTTGGTGTACTTGTTGGTGTTCGTTCGCGGTTGGAGAGGAGGTCGGAGGCGGCAGTAGAGTTGTCGTTGGTAGATCCATCCCAGGCACTAGCATCTGATTCCTTGTTGAGACCACCAACACGAGCAGGCTTCTCATGACGGTAAGCACGCATAGCATCAACAACACTATCACCTCCTTCCTCGGCCTCCATCATTTCGGTTTGCTCGGTCATTTCAGATCCTAAATCGCCACCTCTTAGACGACCTTCCTTCTTGGCCTTCTTCCGGTCCTTCTTGATCTGTCTCTTCAGGTCGCTCATATCACTCCCGACTGTACTAGTCATTTCACTGTTCTCCTCATCGAAATCCTTGTACCGATTTCCTCCCTTCTTACTCTTCCCCGCCTTACTTCTACCCCAACGACTCTTCTTCTTCTCGCCATGAACGACACTTCCACCACCGAGATCCGTACTCTCCGTTGCACCACTCAGTGTTGTTCCATTAGGTCCCTTGCGTCTCAGGACAGTGGACTTGTAATCATCCCAATCGTTCTCCTGGAACACGAACCCTCCATTCTTAGCCCAGAAGAAGAACCAAATACCCGTCAGCACGAAGCCAACACCAATCAGACCGAACAATGCGAAGACAGCCTTGTTGGGAATGGACTCGAGTGGTGTGACACCGGCATCAGGACTTGCCAATCCATTGCCATCGGCTCGAGGGAGGAGAGGGGAGGCTCGTTTGAGGACATGAGCGGCGGAGGGTGCGGAGGAAGGAACGCGTTTGAGGAGTGTGGTGAGGTATTCGCGAACCGTGGTGCTATCTGGTAGCGGTGCCATGTTGGCTTCTGGTCGTAGAGAAAGGAATGTATGCGGGTTTGATTGCTATGTGACGAGAACCCGTCAACGCTGGGATATGTGTGGCCAACCCAGACGAGGAAGTCAAATCGATATCGAGAATTGCGAGGAGATAACAACGATGTTTGAAGTGTTGGAATTTGGAGTTGGTTTTTATGAGGTTGTCTGCAGAAATTATCTGCAGTCTGAGAAAGGAGAGAAGTATGACGAGGTGGTTGGGCTTGCCCTTGGAAAATGGGAAGGCTGGGGATGCGGCGTGTTTACTTTGCGCAACAGCCGAGCAACGAGGTGGTATCGATCCTTCAACCAATCAGGCATCAAACGCAGTTACGCAGTCCGAAGCAGGCCCGCAACACCGTCATGTGACTGCGTCCCGATCGCTACTCGAGTATATCTATGAATAGCATAGGCCGTGGTATCGATCGTAATAGAATTCATATAGAAATAATAGAGAGGTAAAGCTTAGGAATCCTAGCTATATATAGACTTATATTCTTTTAGATTATACGAGATTATCTAGAGTAATAAATAAACTATTATTAAAGATAATATAACTACTTAATTCTTCTAAGTTCTCTAAAATAATACTTATTTATATAGCTAAACAAAGTAGATATATTAAGAGTAAGAACTATATCTTATCTCTCTATTTCTATACTTAGTATATATAATATTATTAAGCTTTAATTAATATCTATATATTTAGCGTTTTAGAGTCTTAGCTAGATTAGTACTTCTATTCTTTTAAAAAGCTTTTATCTATATCTTTTCTTACTTTTAAAGCTATTCTATCTTATTATTTCTATAGTATAAGAGATCGCTTACGATTTATATCTTATAGCTAGACGAGTAAGTATAGTAGAAGTAATCTCTTATATAGTATAGTAATAAACGTCTAAAGAAAGAAGAGAAGAGTATAAAACACTTATAACTATTTATAGATTCGCTTCTAATATAGTTATATATTCTTCTTTTAATAATATCTCTTCTTTTAAGCGGTTTTAGCTAATTATATTCTATTTCTAGCTTTTAAGATCTCTATCTCTTCTAATTCTATATAAGAATAATAGCTTTTCTATATCTAGTAGAGAGAATAGAAAGATTTATATATTATTCTATAGTATTTTAGTAGAAGTGCTATATAGTAGATATAATAGTACGAAGTAGATATAACTACGAGAGAGATATATAGAAGTATATTTCATAGAATAATATATTTAAATACTAGGTGCTAATATAGAAGAAAAGACTAAATTAGCTTTCTACTATCTCGAGTAGAAGTATTTATATATAAGAGATTAGATACTACTAAGGTCTAATAATAATAATAACTAAGATCTATCTAATATAACTAATACTAAATAATAAAAGCTAAAAAGCTAAATATATAATATCGTAATTATAATCTTCTTAATATATAAATTTTAGATTTTAATATTTTTAGTACTTTTAGTTATATAAGTAGTAGTAATTTTATAAATACTAGTAATCTAGAATAGTAGACTATTATATTCTTCTTTCTTAAAAGAGACTTATTCTTATAATAGTATACTATTCTAGATAGCTAGGAGTACTTGTTATATATAAGGTTTTAGTAGTTATTATCTTATATTATCTGTTTTAGAAAGGCTATATAGGTTTAAGCTTTTATATTAGCCGAGGTTATTCGGTTTTAGACCCTTCTATATAGTCTAAACCTCTTATATATAATAGCTAACTCCTAGAGTAGAAGAGAGATAGTTTTTCCTTTTCTTCTATATTAGTATCTAGTATTTATATACGTTATTTAGTCTCGAATATACTCCTATATACCTCTTCTCCTATAGTATATATTTCGTACTATTATATAAAAAGGAAAAACTCTTCTTCGCTAGTAATAGTATTTATAATATCTTTTTCGAGCTTATCGTCGCTTTTGTTTCGAATTCGAAGTCAGATAATATATCTTTTGCTTTAGACTAGAATCGGACTCGAACGACGATATTCTTAAATAGCTGAGATTCTAGAGATCTCCTAGACAGCTAGTAATACTAGGGTTTAGTATCTATATAGATAGCTAGTAAAAATCGTATATTATATATTAAGAAAGCGGAATATACTAAGTATCTCTAAGGCTTCTAATAACTCTCTCTATATAGAGACTACTATATATAGGTTTAGTAAATAAGTTAATATACTATAGTTATTACGAAGGCTTCTAAATCTGCTCTTACTTCTCTCTCTCTAAATTTGATATTATATTAATAGTTCTACTAAATAACGTCGAGTAATAAACACTTTCTAAGGCTACCTCTCTTACTAAAAGACATCTTTCTAAAAGCCGCTTAAATAGTATCTATATACTAAGATTAAGAAGATTCTAATAAAATAAAGATAAGTAGAACTTCTTAAATATAGACTAGATATAGTTAGTTATATAAGCTTTAGAAGTAGAAAATTAAGAAATAAAGGATTAGTTAGCTAAGCTAGAAAAGAGAGTAAGCGAACTTATAAGTTAATAAATCGCTTTATTTCTAAACCCTTTCTAATCTAACTCTCTTTTAAACCTTTAATCGAACTCTCTTCTACTTCTAAACCTAAATTTATACCTCTTTCGACTACGAGCAGCTGCCTCTAATATCTTCTAATATTCTACTCTTACTTAATATAGCACTGAAACCTCTTCGAATACTCTTCGACTTTAACGAAAAAGTAAGATAACTGAAAAGATCGAACCTTTAGATAACGGTATTTCACCTATATACTAATAATAGAAGATATTAGTATAAGATAGACTCTATATAAATGCCGACTACTACGGTTTACCTCTAATATATAAAGCTCTTATTTAGAGTATAATAACTAGACTTACTAGGAACTACTTAGAGCCTAGATATAAATTAGACTTAGTTTAGAATACTTTTAAAGAGTAAGAAGATATAGTTACTCTTTTAGATACCTACTTTTTAACTAGTTATAAAACAGAGAATACTTAGAATACTTTTATAGCCTTATAGATAGGAGGAGAAGAAGATAACGCTAAAGAAACTTTTACTAATTTTAAGAGTCGCTTTTTAAGTATAGCTATACTTAGAGGTATACTAGAATTAGAATAGTTCTTTTAAATATAGAATAAGATTATACTACGGCTTTAAAACTTAGCTATTTTAAGAAAGAGATAATAGAACTATAACTTTATTAAAATAGTAGCTAATCTTTTAGCTTTAAATAAGAAGATATACTAAAACGCTAAGTTATATATTATTAGTCCTTTAGTCTAAAATACCCTCTTCTTATCTAATTTAGCTCTAAACTCTCTATAATCTAATAGCGAATCTTTTACTATATCTGAAGTAGAATTAGAAGATAATAAATAAGTCTTTAAGTATCTTAATTCAGACCTGAATTACTAAAAGGAATAAGGTAGTTTATAGGCTTAAATAACATAGTTTTATATAACTATATACCTATATCTGAACTTAGATACTATTATACCTGAAACTGTCTTCTCTTTTATTATTCCTAGATACTTAGATAATAATTTTAACTTTAATAACTTAGTAATAACTTCGCTTTTAGCTAGCTAAAACTCTACTAACTCTAATTAGAGTCTTACTTTCTTTAACTTCTAGCTAGACGTAGAAGTTTCCTTTAAATTCAAATTAGATATAAATTAGTATACTCTTAAAGTAAGCTCTTAACTAAGTTATTATTACCTCTTAACTAAATAACCTCTAACTCTACTCTAAATTCGTTCTTAACTCTACTTTAAACTTTTTCTAACCTATAAGTTAGATTAGACTATACTCTTTTAGTAAATACTTACTTTAATATAAAAGAATTAGAAATAAAGTCTTTTTTATAAGTATCTATAAATTAGTTCAGTTATAATTCAGACTTAAAATCGACATCTCGTCTCGCTTATAATAAAGTTTAATAAATCAAGTATCTTTAAACTAGGTTAGCTATAATTTAAACTCTAATTTACCTTCTTACTTATAATAAAATCAATAAATATAATAAGTGCTTCGACTCTAATAATTATACTATAGTATTCTAATTTAACTCTAAATAATAAGAGAGAGAAGACTTAGAATAAGTCTTTTTTAAGAGAGAGAGATATAATAGTATACTATTCTAGATAGCTAGGAGTACCTACTATATATAAGGTTTCAGTAGTTATTATTTTATATTATCTGTTTTAGGAAGATTATATAGGTTTAAGCTTTTATATTAGCTAAGGTTGTTTAGTTTTAGACTCTTCTATATAGTCTGAACCTCTTATATATAGTAGCCTACTCCTAGAGTAGAAGAGAGATAGTTTTTCCTTTTCTTCTATATTAGTATCTAGTATTTATATACGTTATTCAGTCTCGAACGCACTTCTATATACCTCTTCTTCTATAGTATATATTTCGTACTATTATAATTTTAAGTCTTTATTTAAAAGTTAGTATAGTATTAGAACGTCTATAGTATTATTTACTTATTTATTATAAGAAATATAACTTATCTTCTATTATTTATCTATATAGTATTTTATAGTTAGAGTAGAGTTAGTAAGTAGTCGTATTATTATTTACTAGTTAAGTACGCTTTATTTATTATTATATATTATATAATAATAGATATAAATAGAAAAGAGAGTAATAATTAGCTATTAGATAGAAAGTAGTATACTACTATAGAATAAGTTCTTACTATTATTATATATTATAATAGTAATTATTAAGTAATAAATAATAATTATATAGTATTAGCTATTATTATTTATTATATATTAATAGACGACTTCTTCTCGATTCTAATTTCTCTTCTTCTTTTCTTTCTATCTAAATAATATAAATAGTAAGAATATCTTCTAATTAGATATATTCTTAAATACTAACTATACTTCTAGAATATATATTATAATAACCTACTATTCTAAATTACTAGTATTCGTGAAATTTCTAATACTTATATAACTAAAGAGACTAAAGATATTAATATAGGTTTAGATATTATATATTTAGCTTTTTAGCTCTTATTATTTAGTATTAGCTATATTAGATAAGAGTTAGTTATTATTATTATTAGACTTTAGTAGTATTTATAATAGTACGCTATTCTGAATTACTAGTATTCGTAAAACTACTAATACTTATATAATCGAAGATACTAAAGAGATTAAGGTTTAGATACTATATATTTAGTTTCTTAGCTCTTATTATTTAGTATTAGCTATATTAGATAGAGCTCGGTTATTATTATTATTAGAACTTAGTACTTTCTAACCTCTTATATATAGATATTTATATTTAGTATAGAAGAGAGATAGTTTTTCCTTTTCTTCTATATTAGAGCCTAGTATTTACGTATATTATTCTATCTTAAACGTACTCTTATATATCTCTTTAGTAGTAGTATATATTTCGTACTATTATAGAATTTAATCTCTTATATATAGATACTTCTATTTAAGATAAGAGAAGGCTAATTTAGTCTTTTCTTTTATATTAGTATCTAGTATTTATATATTATTCTTTTGAATATACTCTTATATATCTCTTCGAAAGTCGTATATATTTCGTATTATTATAAATAATCTCTCTATAGCTCTAACTAATACTCTAGAAGATAGAAAACTTACTACTATATTAAAAAGATATAGCTCGCTCGTTTTATATTAGTATTAAGTAGAGATTTAGTTATAATACTTATAGATTATACTACTCTAGTTCTCTATAGAAATAAGAGACGAGATATAAGTTTATTAGAATAACTTTTATATATAGAATTATTCGAGATAAAGCTATAGAAAATCTTACTACTAAAGAGAGAATAAGTAAAAAGTTTAAAATTAGATTATTAAGAGAGAGTAGAGAGAAAGAGAGGAAATATATATTTAATCTCGTAGCTTCTCTCTCTTTTCTATAATCTATAAGATATAGTAAATCTTATAAGAGACTCCTACGTCTGTCTATTTTATAACTTTATATATTCGTAGTCTATTATAGTTAATATCTAAGAAGGTTTATAATAGAAGAATTAAATAACCTAAGTCTTTCTACTTATCTAGAAGAATAGTTTTTTTTAATTATTTTTCTTTTTATTATTCTTTTTATTTTTACTTTTACTTTCATTTTTGTTTTTATTCTCTTATATAGTCTATTTAACATTTGTTAAGAGCAATAACCGAATCTTCTACCTACCTATCCACGACCTAATCCTAGGAATAGCTAGCTAGCTAGCCTAGTAAGGAAATGTTCTATCCTAGTAAGGAAATGTTCAATCCTAGTAAACTCGCTAACAAAACTAGATCCTCTTACCTACTCAAAATATCTGTGCTCCTATAAATTATTTTAGAAGTAAGCTAGATAATAATAAGCAAGTCATAGCGTACCCATTGAAAGTGACCCGTAGCATACTTACACGCAAACAAGATAACGAACGAACGGCTAACTCACCAGTAAACGCGCAACTTACTCCCTCTCAACAAAAGTGCTCACGAGTTAAGCTCTGGCTCACTCATTTATGAGTACATTGTAGTTTACAGACCAGTACCTCACTCAAAGTTTACTCCAAGTCAGGAGGTTGTTAAGATGATATATTTGCTTATAGTATTCGAACGATCTAGCTAAATGTGGTTTTCTAGACTTCGCACACTTTCTTGCTTTTCTGTAGGTATGTAGATGTTATCTAGTTCTTTTATTCTCCTCTCTGGTTCCTTCCTCATATTATCTAGACTAGGGCGTACCTAAGCACGAAAGAAAAAGAAAAAGAAAAAGAAAAAGAAAAAGAAAAAAAGAAAAAAAGAAAAAAAGAAAAAGAAATGCATTTCTCATCTCTACCGACCTGGACTTATTCTAAACACAACTTCATGTGTTATCTCGAAATCTCTAACTTTTCACTACAGACAGAAGAATGAGTTCAGAAGAGCGAGTTCGGGGATAGAGAAGGGATGGTAAACACGGTTCGGTCGTGGAATGTCATCATTTCGACGACGAGGAAGTAGATCGATCGCCCTCTCGAGCTCGAGCTCTTGTACTATCTCTCATTCCCTGCCGAAACTTGAATGTCGTCTCGAAACCCCTCGCTAACCCTTTCTTCCTCTCCCTTCCCCTCTGCCCTCTCCCCTCTTTCTCCCCACATCCGAAGAAAAGAGACATTACTCACGAAATAGTTACCTACATACACCACTAACACTCAAAACCTCGAAGTACATCACGTGTCCCACTCCCCTCCTCTATCCCCTCGGAAAACATGTCCCGCAACACCCGCAAAGCAAGCGACCAACCACTTCTCGCACAAGCAAACACAACCGGCGGCCACCTCCAACTCACATAATTACTCACTCACACCACTCACTCCTCCTCATGCATGTAGAATGTTGTGAGTCTTGCATCGGCCTCTCTGATTAATATCAAAACCCGGTTTTTTTCTTTTTACTTTGGAGGCATAGACAAATATACTAGACAGGGTGCTTGGCAATGATCCCATCCAGTCAGTCGTCGATACTCGTCCGACCCAATACCGAAGGATATGCAATGTCCCGGCGGGGTAAAAGGGAGGATGGTGAAGGGCGAAGGGTGAGGGGCAAACTCGCAGGACCCTTGTTCGGCTTGTTTGCTTGCCTGAAGAAAGACGGGAAGATTTGAGATCCGAGATGCTTTTTTTTCTTATGATGGAATGGAATGGAAACAATGAGCCGACATGAAGAAATGCGAGATCAATCCCACATCCATCATCTGACAACCCCCTCTCCCACAAAGGCAGAAAAAATAATAAGAAAAAAACGCCTCAAAGACAAGCAATACGAACTTCCATCTCGGTGAAGGTAGCCCGTCAACGAATACTAGACAAACACCAACATCCATCCGGATTTGAGACCTATATCTCCAGATCGATTAAGTGTAGGGTAGCAGATAAACAATCAACCGATTCGCGATAAATTGGCAGATTGCAAAAAGACAAAAGACGCCACTCTGGAAAGGATGTCTTTGGCGAGGAGTAGTCAGAATGGCGGTGTAGAGCGGCTCAGGAGGGTGTGGGGAGAAGGACGATCATTCATCGTGAGGTGCGCCGACGCCAACCCTCTCTTTTTCCCATTTATCAAATTGGATTAGCGAATAGCCATTAAGAATGTTCCTTGAATATGGTCCATGCAATCGTTCTTGACTTGATTTTTCGAATCGGATTTGGGGTTGAGAGGAAGATAATGCCGTCATCTGAGACAAACAGGTAGGTAAAGGTTCATTGATGGCTAGTGCTTAGTATGTACGTAGAAACCGGGCATTTTCTTCCTCGTCTAGAGTTTTTGGTGGAGACCTCAACGGAGTCATCTCAGCCTTGTGATGGAATGCTTAACTTTGAAGGTTTGCTGCAACTGCAATCTAGGTAACCTTAGTTGTTTGTCATCCACTCGGATATATAATGGTAGGCAAGGCTGATAAGCAATTGATAATTGCATCGCAAAGAGGCCTCCAAAGCAACCGGATAGGGACAGATGAATGGACGAAAGGGTGAGACCACGACAGTTGTTACACTAGTTACCCGTTTAGTTACCTCTCACGAGCCTATTTCTCGTTGACTTTGAAGAGTTCATTTACGCAATCCTCGAGATTGGATTTGGCGGCAGACGGGCGGTAGCTTTGAAGGTTGCTTTGTGAGTGGTGAGAAGACGATGAAGAGGATCGGTCGGTAGGGATTTTGAATTTTTGACTCTGGAGGCTGCATTGCATAACTTGCTTATGGCGATGGCCCCCGCATATAGTGCATAAATCTGTACAATAATTGACCCCGCCCATTGGTGAGAGAGGCATCACGGCATCCGTTACACTTCGGTTACCTTCTGGACAGCAGCGCCCTCCTTCGTATCCCCCAAACCCCATGAGACGGAGGGCGATGAGTCGACATTTGATATCGCGATGTATCCCCGACGTTGACGTTGTTTTGGAGGTACTAGTACACGACGCGAGGGCGTTGAGATGACCCTCTCCCCTCCGTGGCCCCCTCGGAGGATTCAAAAGGTTCCCCGTGGTCGGTCGACGATGACTTGCATGGTCATGAGTTGCAAAGTATTCCCAAGCGTCCGGACTCCAGAGGTCGTGGAGTGGTCGTTGGCCAAACATGAACTGGTATATCAAGAAACATGGAGGGTATAAGAGGGTCGGTTGGCTGGCCGGCCGCGGGCGTAACTCGTAACTCGTAAGCTGGGCTGGACTGGCACTGCCTGTACGCCGGCATGAGAGGAGGACGAATGGCGGGCGGGTATATTCTGGGAATCTAGCCATTCGTAGGCTGGAGGAGGCAAATCTCTCCTAATCTCCAATGCATAAAGACTCCTTGCCACAGGGTCCTTCCAGGTTGGATGGCGTTGGAGGAGACGCCGTGATGAAGGGTTTCTTTCTCAGTGTTTGGCAACATCGTATCTGGAGCAGAAGAACTCTGAGGCCGCTGTACCGCACGAGGAGGCAGAAATTGAAAGTGTTGCAACAGCAAGAAGCAGTGAGAGCGAGGGCGAGGGCGAGGGCGAAAGCGAGGGGGAGGAAAGTGCAGAAGCGAAGGAAGCGAGAAGGGAGAAGGGGGTGCAGCCGGGCGAGGAGTCATGTCCTAATTCCGTCTTGTACAGAGTGCGGTGGTGTTGTGTTGCTGGAGACATTCCAATCCTATCCTATCCTATCCTATCCGATTCCCATCCCATCCCATCCCATCCTCCCCAGCTGGCTGATGAATGCCACATCTCTGAACACAACATATCAAGTCGTCTCGTCGCTGCATCACATCCCGCATTCCCATGCCAATGGCAGCCTCTCCTCTCCCCTCCCCCGTTCTTCTCCACGCTCCAATATAGCACCGCACGTCAGTGTGACTGGCTTTCCCTCGCCAGATAGATGCGGCGCAGTTTTGGACGAGTTGCACTTTTTTACTTGCATAGGTACTCTCCTTGTGGTTGTTGCGTTGGTTGCGTATAGTCAAGTCATATCATGTCCAATATTATCAGCCTGTCTGCTTGCTTGCTTTAACCTCCACTTTCATCAAACAAACCAATCTTCTCCTCTTCCCTCCTGCTCCATTGGACTCATCTGTCGAGTGCTGCTTCCCCTTTCCCCCTTTCTAAATCCCACACCTCCTCCCTTCTTCCTCCCAATTGCACTTTCAACTTTCGGCCCCTTGGAGCACCAGAGTCACCACCTCAGTATGCGACATTGCCCGTCTCCCGGCACTCAGTCGTAAGGATTCAAAGACAGACATAATTAGCATTGCTACCCAATCTCTCCGTGCGACAATTAGGCTGAAGAAAACAAACGAACCACCAAAGCATCATCAGGAAGGACGGTCGACCCGGGAAAAGAAATTCATTTGCAAGAAAAAGAGAAGATTTTTGCATCCCTCATCTTTGTCGTACTGTACTGTACTGTACTGTACTGCTCTCTCACCGAGATACCTTCTCTTCTTCCGCCTTCATAAGCTGCACCTACGGACCACACCCCCTTCCATACGGATCCGCCTCATAGTACTAGGTACCTAGGTAGTAGGTACAGAGTATCCATATCCACCTCATAGTACTGGTAGGTACAGGAAATCCATATCCACCTCATAGTACTAGTAGGTACCTACACAGTACAGGAAATCGACGGCCCTACCAGGAACGGCAATTGCTACCCAAGCCCAACCCCGCAGCAGAGCAGAACCTCATCGTCCATCCAGAGGGAGCCCGATTGGAATTAATCTTCACTTCTCTCCACTCGCCTACATTTCTTCCTCGACACACATCCCTTGTTTTCTCGTCTGGGTTCCGTCGACGACATCGTCACTTGTACTCGGTGCGTCGTGCTGCATTCGCCGCTACCTGCGCTGGTTACCTTCTACCTGCGCAGCGCAGACAGACAGACAGACAGACAGACAGAGCCTTTGCGAGACTCGAGAGAAGTCTGCGGTCGTCCTACGAAGCCGAGAAAGCCTAAAATTTCGACGATTTCCGACACCAACCTGGAAACTTTCGGCTGGCTGACGGGAAGACCTGAAGACCTGTCAACCCTGCAACTACGACTACCCTGTCCCACTCTTATCGATTAGCAAGGGCGATCAACCGCTTCTGCTCTGCTTCCATTCTGCTGGCATTAGGTACCTATACGGCCCTTCGCTAACCCAACAAAAAGTCTGAGCTCCCCGAATTTTCCCTGGACTTTCGCCGGTTCATCCCACCACCACTACCACCACCACCCATCACCCATCACACCCCACCCATCACATCCCATCACACCCCAGCACTGATTTCTCTCCCTCCTCCCTTCAAATACTACCCCCCCCCCCAAAACAACACCCCGCCCTCCGCCACCTGGCACTGCGCAGAACCAATCCAACTCCCAACCCCAATCCAGCGCAGCACTGGCTGACGCACTGCGAACTGGTCACTCACTCACCCACTCACTCACTCACTCACCATGAATCCCCGCCCCGCCTACGTGGTCGACTACGACGAGGACTTGGGAAGGACGGTCAAGGGCTCCCGGCGGAGCGCCAAGGACAAGTCCAAGGAAAAGAAGCAGCGGTCGTCAGAGAAGGCCAAAAGGAAGCCCGAGGTCAACTATCCTTCCCCTCAAAAGGAGAGACCGGCGGTGAGGATACCGCAAGAGAAGAATGTCGCCATCATCACCGAGCGAGAAGTGAAGCAGGACAGACGCAACTCGACTTCAAGCAACAGTCCTCTCTCTCCACGAAAGTCCACCCGACGCCCACCTCCCGCGCACGAGAATAAATCAAGTCATCATCAGATCGAAAGGAAAGCAAAAGACGAGCCAGCCCACTTCGGCCTTGTCCCACCTGTTTCTCGCCCTGCTCCACCGGTCTTGTCGCAATCAATGCAGAACACAATCGCCCAACCCATTGCAACCCGCCCGCGCGCGGTGACCTCGAATACATTCCCAAGGCCGTTGAGCTTTCACTCGGGTCACAACTCTGTCGGAGGTGGTTATGGCCCTCCATTGTCGACTTCAGCATGGTCCAACTACCCACCAAGCCCGTACACCTACGCCTCCTCCACCTCCTACACTCAAAATCCGTATCCTCAGATGGCTGCTCCTACTCCACCACCGGGATCGGATTATTTCGCCATGTCTTTGCCAGACAGACCGGTATCTACGAGACCATTGTCATCCAGATTCGAAGCACCACCGTCTCGGACGGCATCAGGCTTTGGTATGAGGGAGCATGGCATGAGGGATCCATTGCCACAAGAACGCAACAGTTCTTACAATACCGTGTACCACGATGACGCATACGCTTCGGCTTCAGAGGGAGCGATAGTGAAGAGAAGGGAGAGCATACGTGAACCATCGTCCAGGCCAGCAAGGACCCCATCGAGATGGAGTAGGGACTACCATGCAGATGCTCAATCTATGCCTCCACCACCTCGACCCATTCTTCGTCGACCTGTCACCGATCATCCAAGCGTATACCCATCGCAGGATCCTTACCGAGATGTGCGAAGTGAGGGAAGAACCATCATTAGGGAGCCCTCCAGACGGCGACGAACAAGCACTCATCGAAACTCCGTAACATACGATATTCCAGACGACCAGGATCACGCCCGCGATGAGGACCGAGAACAGGATTCTTCGCGCACACGACACCGTCGTTCCAACCCCCACCGAAACTCGGGAGCGTACAATGATATTGTCACCGATATGGGACGGATGAGCATTGAAACAGCCAACAATGGTCGTCGAAGGGCAAGCTACTATGGTCAATCTACTGCACAGTCGGGCCATACGGCTTCTACAGGATCAAGTGGCTACGAAGACAAGATGCGTGAAGCTGCCGGCTACCAAGATGATGTGGGTGGGTCCAGCTTACCATTGACTGCTGAGGTTTTGAAGAGACAGCAACGTCGACAAGCAGGGAGCAGTCGAAGCACCAAGAGCAGTGCTAGTCGGGACGAGAGTGATTACCGAAAGTCGGTAACGACACGCACCACGAGGAGCGGAAGTGGAGACAATGATGAGAATGTGACGATCAAAGTTACAGGTACCGCACGGGTAGTGGTTGGGGGTGCGCATATCGAATGCCCCGATGGTGGAGAGATTGAGATTAAGAGGCAAAGGAGTCTCCGGAATGGCAGCGAACGTTCGAATTCCGAATATGGGGCTCCCATCCGGGGCCAACAACAGATTGACGATCGACGAAGCCGGGTTGAGCAACCCACCACCAACCGAGCAAGGCAAAGCTCACAGCACTCTTATACTCGTTCTACGCAATATTTTGGCGATAACTACTTTTGATCACGGATATAATCTCATTTCTGGTTGCAAGCGACGTGTGTTTTTTGAAGTTTAGCGTTGTCTGATTTGGGCAGGATACCCGTTCAGTTTTCTTTGAAATGGCGGCGGCTTTTCGCTTTTTCGCGTTTTTTCTTCTTTCATCTTTTTAAAAGTTCGAAGAAGCAGGTAAAAGTTCGAAGAAGGAAAAAGTTGATACCCCCCACCCCCAGAAAAAGCACTTCCTTCTGAGCTCTAAAGCTTGAAAATTTGGCGATGACTCTGTTTCCTTTACGAACTGTATGACTGTACGAGATTTATGATGGGATACCTTTTTTACGATGAGAGTTATATACCTTTTGGGCAAATTGGAATTTTGTTTCCTTTGTTTTCTTGTTTTTTTTTCCGGCGGGTATATTTTGGGATATAAAGATCATGCAATCAGCTTTGCTAGCAATGGCATTATGTACTCTATCTGCCTGCACTTCTTTTGCGAGTCATGTTTTCATCGCATTGGATTTGGCGTAAGAGCTTATTATTTGGATGATCTTGTATACTCTTCTTGGTGGATTTTTGACTCTGTTATTAGGAAGGAAAGATTCCAGAAATAACAGGGAGGGAAAATTTAAGGATGGATTGGACGAATGGAAATGGAAATGAAAATGGAATGACGGATGGAACCCAAAAAATGAGGAGCTGGGATGAGATGAAAGGAAATGAGTTCATACTGCTTCATCCAAAGCAAGCAGATGTCTCAATACACGCGCGTGGTTCGATAGGAACCTGTTCGCCTCAGATTAGATAATGAAACGAGACTGACTACGAGACTTCAATGACTTTTGTTTCGAGTGTTTTGTGATGTGTGGTTGTGTGAGGTTTTTTTCTTTTTCAATGCGGAAATGCCGCCGGTACTCGAGGTCCTTGGGAATCGGACTAGTCAACGGTCCGATGGTCCGGGGGGGTTTTGTTTTCGGGGGGAGGGGGGAGTTTTGGAGTTTGACGTGTGTGTATCATGTTTGGAGCAGCGGGTGGGCGCCCGTTCGTTCGGGGGAGAGAATGAGAATGACAATGAGAATGAAGAAATAAATCATTCTTAAAAAAACCTATTTTTTTAAAAAAGATTTTCACTACCTCTATAAGGTTAATAAGGTACGCTAAGACCTTATAAAAATTAAGATAGAGATAAAACTGTCTATTTTTATTATATAAAGTTTATAGAGTAACAGAGGATATATAGAGCTCTCGTTTTCAATTATCTAGAGTATACTAACATATATTATTATTATTATTAATAAATAGGTAAAAGAGTGCCTAAAAAGGGGGGAAATCAAGGGATTTTTTCAAAAAGCTTAGATTACAAAAACAGGGAGCAAATTCAAGCGTAACTCGCAACTCACCGTAGTTTTAGGATCTGAAAACTACGCTAAAACTACAATAGTTGAACTTTCTACTGCACTGGGTGTGTGAGGGGGTGGGAGGAGTTTAGAAATCCTCCGCCCGGGAACAAGTCATTGTCGCCCACTGCGAGTGAAGATTTCTTGTCAGCCTCTTTACTTTCTTCATTTTTCTTCCTACAACTAGGAAGTGTGAATGATTTTGAGGAACTTGGGAAATTCGAAAGCCTTTTCTGGGGAAGCTAAAGAAGAAAATGTGGTTGATGAAACTCACAAATTTTAGAGAAGGAGGGGTGCTGGATGGTAGAAGATAAGGAAATACTTTCGTTCTCTTATTTGCCTCTCGAGTGGCGACTCGTTCTCTCTTACACACTATTCTCTCTTTCTACCAGAGCCTAGGGTGGACCAAAATCACAGCACACTCCAAGCAACGATACTTTCCTCTTTTCATGGACGTGAAAGTCTGGTTGTGATTCCGGTTGGGATTCAAGAATGGAAAAGAGGATTGAGACTCGATGACCCAAGAAAAACGTCAAGAAAAATTCAACCCCCACTCAAAAGCGCCAGATGTACTTACAATATTGTGATACCCACCACTTCCACTTCCACTGACCCCTAACCCTCCATTTCCCCCCGCCCCTCCTCCATTTATTCCACTCCCTGCACTCTCACCAATTTGTCCTTCTATTCCACTCATCCCGTAACCTCCCTCCAAGAATCCATTCATATTCGGCAGACTCCCACTACCACTATTACTAGCATCCCCGGGGAATGGAAAGTTCTCATCGTACAAGGTGTTTAGGAATTCGGTCTCTTTTTGTTCGAAGAGAGGGGAGAGGGCTGGGTCTAGCACTGGACAGTGGCCACGGGAGGGGCCGGTTGCTACGCCGTGGGCGACTGGAGAGAAGGAGAACAGGGGTTAGCGTGGGTTAGGTGACTTGCTTTGGGGCTTGGGGGAGGGGAGTGGGGATGGGAAATAGGGGGCGAGGAGTTCAAATCCGCGGAGAGCTCGACTATTTGGAAGCCCCACCAGGCCGCAAAGAAGGTGAGAGGACAAGAAGTGCAGTAAAGAGAAAAGAAGAAGCCAAAAACCCACCATGAAAACTTCCGACCTTGATATCGCCCACCCTCTTCTCATAACTCCTCTTTACACTCCCCAACATCATCTTAAAAACAAACATGATATCAGGATCAACCGCATCCTCAATCCCCTCCGCCTTCGTCCCCGATAAATCCATAAATCGATAGCACAAACAATCCAAGTACATGACCAACGGAATATTCGTTCGTGTAGCATTAACATCCCATCCTAAGACACTAGCCATCAAGAAGGTTAATCTTGAGAGTGTGAGTACGGATTGTATCATGTTCCCCCATTGAACTGCTGTGAAGGATTGGTAGGATGAAGAGGGGAGGGAGAGCAAGTATTCGAAGTAGGTTTTGCAAGCTGAGAGACATGGATGGAGATGGGAGGTTAGTGGGTTCTTGTTAGTCTTCAGGAATCCGCGATAGGGGCGGCGGAGGAATCCTAACTCGTGGCTGTATATTGAAATTTGGATGAAGCGTTCGGCTAGGCCTATGCTTGCTGTTTGAGAAGGTCAGTTTCCGAGTCTTTCTGGATACGCTTGGGGGGACGGGTTGACAAACGTAAGCTTCGTATTTCGGGAGGAACCGAGAGTGACCATTCATGCAATTCGTTTTGAAATATCTGGACGCTCATCTCGGCGTTTAGCGCTTCCATGTGGGCATCAGCAGCTGGCGCTTTCGAGACACAGAAGCCTGTGATCTTCTCTAGGAGATAATTTAATTTGACGAGGGAACAGAAATCCGTGGGACCGTAATCGTCAAGAAAGACTTGACTGTGATCGTTCATTAACTTTGGGCATTGTAGACTATTGGGTTTCTGAAATCCCAGTGAGAGACTTGTGATAAATGTTAGCGTGAGGCCCGAAGAAATTTGATTGGAATTGTGTTTACGCAGAGGAGAGGTAATAACAACCAAGATAGCATTTCTTGGCTGTCTTTGTCCATGCCCCTTCCGCGTAAAGACCTGTCATGTCGAAACCATTGAAGTTTTTGAGGTTCGGTGCTTCTCGATCTAGTCCAAGGTCGGTCACAAGACTAATTGCGAGGTTCAAGAACATAAATGATTGATTGTTTTTTGGGTTCGCATGAAATGGATACCTTTATCTATGTCAATATTTCTCCTTACGCATGTTGAATTCACACTTACCATGCAATGTATATCAACAATCCTTGCAAAAAGTCAAGACTCTTCTTCCCCTCAACAATGACCTTGGAACTCAACACCCGCCTGAATTCATGATCAATCTGTGGATACCATTTCGGATACCGGATTGAAGAGCTTGTCAAAATGGCCAAAAGCAGAAACGGAGATTTTCTGGAAAGTGAAGGAACGGTGGCTTCCTCGGGAATATCCACATATGGAAAAAACCCAGACTTGGATCTAAAAGAACTAAGCAGCTCCTCGGCATCACCAAGACTTATTTGACGCCTTTCAATAGACAATGGACGAGACGGAGGAATATCAGACCCCTCAATTGCATGTTTACGCCCATCCGGATTTTGGTCATTGAAAAGAGCTTGGTGACGCTGATGAAGCGAGACCAAACCTTCTCGATTATCGGGTGCCGTAATAGATGGTAGAGTGAGGGAGAATTCATCGCCAAACATAGGGGGTTGAGGTTTCTCGGCCTTATCAGGTATACTGGTCGTCCGTCTGTAGCTTAACATCAGCAACAAGGAATCAAAAGTGGAGTTCTTCTCAACCCACGCATTTCGTGCTCTCATGGGACGAGCTTTGGCTCGTACGATACATCGCGTACCACCGTGCTCACACTTCTGGCAAATACTTTGGTCGGGAGTGTAAATGCATTTACTTTTGCTTGCTCGACAGGCTTCACAGGCACCTAAGGGAGATTGAGGGTTAGCTAGTTGTAAGATGGTATACCAGAACACAGTGGATATGTATAAAATCTACTCGCTGTAAACATCCGACTTTCTCAAAGTAGAATGCCACTCGCACATCGGAAGTACACAGCGGATCGATGCAGCGGAAATAGAGAAGGGGCTGCCACATCCTGCACTTCTTCACGGATGTTGGGCTCCTCAGCAGGGCGTTTCTATGCACCCCGCAAGTTTGTATATTGATCGCGAAACATTTAAATTAATCAAAGCGATGGAGAGAGAGAGAGATTGCGTTCAAGATCAAACGGCCAAGGCGCGGCCATCAAATCCTAGTTTGAAGAGTTGGAATAGGTGCACTTACGAGCATTTCTCGTTTTTGGAGTAGCATTATTTCCAAGCATCTTCACAACAAACTGTATGTCCTGATTTTGTTATTGGAAAAGAAAAGCGATGGAATTGGATTTGCGGTGGTGAAAAGCAAACTTTGGGAATGTCGGATGTACGGATAATGCCGCTTTAATTCGAGGGAAGTGTGGAGCAACAAACTGTCCGATATCCGTGGATCGTTTGCTTGAACCTATCAAAGCTTTTCGATCTGGCAAGTCGGGAGTGAGATGACCCTGCATATCTCCCTCGGTGGACACTAAAAGCGGCAGTAAATAAATTATCTTCTAAAATACCTGGGACAAGTAGTCTTAAATTGTTCTAAGTGCGTAGGATAATTTACTTAAATTACTCTGGGAAGTTGGAAAAACGAGGGCTGGGCTAGGCTTTATTTACTGCAACTTTTGATGTCCATCGCGAGCCTCCGTAGATCATTGATGAGTTATGCAATATTATTAATTACTGCCGAACAGACCGAGTAAGTGAAAACAGAGAAAACTGTAACTAATGTTGGGGGGACAGAAAATCAGGAGGGCCACAGCACACTTCAGTATAATTGTTGAGGACGATTGGTTTGATATCGAGAGGACTACTGAGAATCCAAAACCCGTATATCCGTCACACAAGCCCGATGATCTGATAGATAAACTCCATCATCGAAACGATTTGCCACAACCCCATATGTACAATATGTAACATGATCGCCTTTCCTAGAAAAAATGAAATCAATTCGACTCGGGGTGTTGTCAACGTGACCGAAGGACGTAAATGTGAGTTCGTTGCCATAGTGTTTCTCCTTTGGAACTGACACGCCAATATCTTCCATTTGAGATTGGGAACTCGTCATAATCCGATAAGCCCCATCGTCAGGAGGACTGTTGAAATCTCCAGCAAGAAGAACACTGGAATAATTGCGAGCTTTCGTTTCAACCTTGACAATTCCAAGAATGATTCTTGCGCTCTCCCGTCGAGATACCGAACCTTGATCGTCGAAGTGTGTACTCATTGCCAAGACGAGCTTTCCAGATTTGCGATGTTCCAAGACACCAACTGTGACTATCCTTATACTAGCTGCGTCCCATCCCTTCGATGGAGTATTTCGGGATTCGCTCAGCCATACGGTCCGCCAGTCAACCACTTTCCAGACGGACGTTCGGTAAATTATTGGCGAATACTCCCCAGCCTCTTTACCGTCATCTCGTCCGACACCAATATAATCCCAATCTCCGCCACATAAAGAGCTGTTGAGAGAGGCCATGATATCGACTAGCTGTGAATGGAGAACCTCCTGGAGGCAGATCAATGTTGCCGGAATGGCCGCAGAATTGAATCTGAGCTGAGAACAAAGTCTTGGGCATCTAATTGGCCAGAGCTCCTCGCCTTGGAAGGGGGTTTGGGTCGCATATCGGATATTGTGTGTTATAATTCTGATTTCGATAGAATTCTGCTTATTGACGAGATGGCTTTCGCTATTGACTCTGGGTGTTTGGTTACGCGTCATGATGTAGAGATCATGAAGAAGCTGGCCCTAACCAGCTACTTGTACCAAAGTTGCACCCGAAGAATCGGCTTCATGTGAAATAAATTTCATCAGGTACCCGTGCGTTTGGGGGAAGGCGGTGGTTGTTAGCTTAGAAAAGTGAGGGGGAGCTCTAGTGGGTCTGTATTCACCATTCGGCCCGAACATCGGCCAATTTTTCGCGCCTGTTGAGGGCCCAAATCAAACCAAACCAATCTATTCAACGATATGATCACCCACGATAGCTCTCGCCCTTTACCACAGTCTAAATCGTAGCTTTCCGAGGCCTAGTCATCCGATACAATATATTCGTGGCTAGGATCTTCAATAGTTTCCGGCAATGGCCGAGCTCAAGGTACACTTTCACAAGTCCGCATCGATGCATAAGAATGGTGGAGGTAGGGCTAGAGTACTGTACTACCGTTTGCGTTTCTAGTACAGTTTTTGTTGCCATGGAGTACCTTTGTTTCTTTGTCCAGGCTCAATGGCTACTATATTTAGATACACACCTCAAGCGAGTTTATTAAATGCTCCTCTACCCTCGTTAAATTTTCTCTCTCTCAATTTAGCTCGCTCGTTCAATTTCAAATTCAGTCTAAACTCTCAAGGTTTTTCTTTGTCTCAATTCCTCAATATCAAAGGGTCTGTTTCAATATGTATACTACAGCGTTCCTCCTCCAGGCTATTATTGCCTCTGTTACAGTAGTTGTAAGTCAATATGCGATTCTAATTTCATTTCACGTAGCTTATTATTCTTAGGCCCAAAATTCAACAACACTTGGTGTTACTAAAACCTCAACACCTGTCGTTCCCGGATACAATTCAACTGTTCCTGTCAACCCAGGACATCCAGCCACTTCCTCTCCAGGAGGCCTCTACCCTAACAGCTCAATCCCGACTTCGTCTAGTTCCGTTAGGTATACAACATCTATCGCAGTCATTGGCGGAGTTACCACAAGCGTTGTTGTAGAAGCGGGGGCAACTACTTCTCCTTTTGGGTCCGCACCAAGTCCAACAGGTAGCGGATTACCTCAAAGCGACGGCGTAGCAATCGGAGCTAGATTAGGACTGGCTTTCCTTTCTGTACTAAGCGTGTTGGTTCTTACTTTGTAGACAGATGGAAAATAGATAATAATGATGATGATGATAATAATGTTCTCTCTTGTTTTCGCTTTTGGGAGATATATGATTAATAAGTCTAGACAATGAATTAATAAAGAATAAAAATTTCTTCGTAATTCGTATTTAAAGAGATTCGTCGTTCGTAGTATTCGTATTCGTAGTAAAATAATTATTTAAGAAGAACTACTACTATTTATGAATAAATTCGTAGTATATAAGAAGTAACGAGTCTTAGTAGCTATAGCTTTAAATTATCACTATCTAAGTGAAATCACTTAACTCTAAACTTATTTAGCTTAAATCTAAGCTAAGTTACTCTCTATAACTAAGGAACTTCTCTGTTTTTAGCTATATAACTAGATTAGAGAGAATTTACACTTAAATATATTTAACTAGAGAATATTCGTAAATCTAGAGCTTCGATTCGTTATTTATAAATATTCGTAAGAGAAATATTCGTTATCTAGATCTAATAATCGACCTTTTTAACGCTACTAGTTCTAACTTAGAATATAGCTTACGTAGAAGTAGGTTTTCAGCTTTAGTTGCTTATAGTATCTCTAAATAATTAGTTACGTTTTATAGTATAGACTATAGAGACTTACTCCTGCAAACGTTGGTTTCATAAGTGAAAAAAATTGATCAGCGCTAGTTGGACCTCGGGCCGATGTGTCAGAAAGTCGTCCAAAGTTCAAGACACCGGCCCGAAACCGCCCCCGGTAACCTATTGAAACCACTCAATTGCAACCAGTACCATTATTCTACAAGTATTTCTCAGTCTTACGACGCCTGGTTTTCGATAGCCTCCGGTAATTGCCACAGGCCCGCAGCCTAAGCTAAACTTCACGGGTAGTTCCACAGTTCGTTATTCCCTTCTCGAGGCCAAGAGACTTGGCTGGAGGCTTCTGGACGATGTAGGCAGGATACCTTTGTTGCTTGTCAAGCCTTGACGGCAGCCATGATTGGCCACTATTTTTGGAAGCGTACCTAGGTATGCAAGCGAGCTCCTATTTCTTTCTTTACATTTTGATAAATGCTACAATTCCCTCGCTGTAACTTCTGATTTTAACAAATCTTCCATCATTCGCTCGTTCGAGGTTTGGACTTGATTAACTACTCAAGCTTTCTGTTGTCCTTGTTCCCCAATTCCCAAATTCAACATGCATACAACAACCCTGCTCCTCCAAGCTATCACTGCAGTAGTTGTAAGTAAAGACCCTTTTAAATCATCTCAGATTGCTAATTATTTCCAGGCTCAAGGAGCTGGAAGCAGTTCTGGCTTGCCTTCACCAATGGCGACTGGTTCCACTTCCCTTATAGCTTCTGGAAGCAGCTCTACCGCGTCTTACCCGCCAACTGGCTCCAATCCACTTGTAGCTTCCGGTAGTAACTCTACTACCACATGGCAAGTGACTGGCTCTAATCCTCCGAATGTAGAACCTCCTCACAGCATAATAGTCGGAAAACCATGCAATCCCAACGACAAACAACTATCCTTGCGCTTATGGCGCGACCTGTTCCGTACCTGCAAAGATCTGCGGGACTTTTCAGGCGGCTTGCAGCATGGATTCTCAATGTGCCACAAACACCTGCGTCAACTCTGCTTGCACCGGGCCTAATGTCAATGGCATTCTCCCTGTGGGAAAACCTTGCTCCGTTGCGTAAACAGGACAATGTGTGGCTAGATCATTTTGCTACTCCCCGAATATTTTCAAAACTCCAGTTTGTATTGGATCCGGCCCACCAGGAATGAATAGTACAACGCCACCCATCAATCCCCCTACTTACCCAACACCGGTCCCCGGCGGCAACAATAGCACATCACCTGTCAATCCCAATGTTCCTCCTCCCACTCCAAGACCCGTCGTTCCCGGAAACAATTCGAATGACCCCGTCAATCCAGGTGTTGGAGGCGTTTCCAACCCCGGTCCTGGAGGGACTCCTCACCCAGATGGAGGGCTATACCCCAACAGCACTATCCCAAACCCATCTCGTTCAATTCGATATTCGACTTCCGTAGCAGTTATCAATGGAGTCACAACTAGCGTTGTTGTGGAAGCTGGGGCTACAACAACCCCTGGTTCTGGACCAAGTGCGAGTCCAACAGAAAGTGCAGGTGGAACAGGAATCGGTGCGAGATTGGGAACGACTCTTCTTTTCGTACTAAGCGAGCTGTTCTTTGTGTTTTAACTAAGATGGATGGGATATGAGCGGGCTGATGATAATGTTCTCTTTCCTTTTCTGATTTTGGTTATATAAGGTCAGGCCGACATAATAAGTAATAATAATTGTTGTTAACCCTCAACTTTCAGTCTTCATGAGATGAGATTTCGAATTCTTGCACTCGCGTGAGTACAACACCAAGTGGTAGGTATTTAGGGTCAACTAATTAGAAGTGAGACTTAGCAAAACTTTTGTTCGTTCCAACTCTGAGGCCGTTGGGTTGTGTCCAAGTTAATTCTCCTCAAAATGACTACCGAGACTGTCGACGTCATATTTATCTAAACCAGTTCGTTCAATAAAGTCTTACAATGAATCCAACAAACTCCACCATTTCCAATCCAGACGGGTTTTGGGGTGTCCTCCTGACTATTTACACATCACGTGTACTCGGGGATGTCAGCCCTTATCACGCCTCACCTCCGCCACCTTTGGCCAGCCGACAACCTCCAAACTACATGCAACTCTCGAAAATCAATGACAACTGTGTCCAGATACGGTCACAAAACCGGAGAGCATCCCAGCATAACCGGTCTCGACATTCACGCCGCTCAGTCACATCCGTACCTGCTTCTTGGGTGTTTCTCGTCACCGGATAGGCTTCCATCTGGTGCATCCCTCAGCAAGCGATCAAGGAATCAAAATCAAATCAATTGCCCGGCTATACTAGTACGCCCTTGCCCTTCACACAAGACCGAAAGACCAATCGAGTCACGCTAGGGGGCTTATATTCGTATTGACTTCCAATTCAACCTTCTCTGTCTTTCTTTTTTGTCGCAGACCGCGTTTACCAGATATCCATCTCTTTTAAACATTTGCAAGTGCTGATGGTGGGTGCATGTCTCACCTATGATGATTCATTCACGCGGTCGCCGACCGTGGCGCATGTGTGTGGTATGACTGCGCTTTTTACCCCAGGCTTCCCAGCGTGACCTCTATATATGTCATTCAGTCCCATATTTCAGAAATTGTTATCTGACATCTTACGAGTCTGCTTTCGTACCCTTCATCGCAACCAACTCGAGGGCTCTCCACCCTTTCCGTATCATTTGTCCCAAGTTAAACGCTACACCCCATAGCAAAAGAGAAAATACATAGACCGGCCAAGAGCCGGATCTCAAAGTATCTTCTCAACGCGCACTTTTAAAGAACTCCTCAAGATGCCGTTCAACGAGCTCCAACGCCGAGACTCGTGGCCTCCCACTATCCTACACCTCCGGTCAAAACACAACCCACGAACTGATACTTTTGAATCTTTTGACCCCTCGGCCGTTGATGAAAACCCATTCTCTTACTTCCTCACTTCCCCGGATGACATCAATGAGTTCGACGACGAGGACTACTCAGCGGGCATCGAAAGCTCCAACTCCAAAGAGCCCATCATCCGAGAAGTCTCACCCTCTTCCCTCCAAAGAGTTCCGCTCCCACCTATCGACGACGAAGATGAAGAAGACCTCGACCTCGAAATGCCCCTGACCCTCAAAGATTTCACAAAGAAATACATTTCTCCCTCCTCACCACCCCGAAAGTCCCCACGAACAGTTAAACACCACATCCCAACCGGACTAGGAATTACCATCCCAGAAAGTTGGTCTTCCTCCACCCGTGGTCGTGCAAGAGTTAAACTTTCTCCAGAACGGGGAAGAGGTCGTGGTCGTGCGAGGAGCTTGAGTGCGAGACGACCGCAAAGTTGGAGATTGCCAAGTCCGGATATTTGGTCGATCGAGGAGGAGAATGAGGAAGAGGGAGCGAGAGTTAAGACGCCTGAAATTCCGGATATTACCTTGAGTACGCCGACGAATACACACGTTTACCAACTTGCGCCACCAGAGCCGGCGCCAAAGCAGAGGAAGAAAGTACACTGGGCATTTTGAAAGAATGTGCTAGGTTGGCTTTTATTAGAAATAAATTGGAGACATTGAGTACCTGGTGTTGAAGAAACATCATGGCTTTAGAGAAACGAGGTCTGGAGACCAGGAAGGGATATAAATTGCCGGCACATATCTATTTTGCATTGCAGGCGTTGGAGGCATTCTGGGCATTTTCAGCGGTTACAGTAGCATTTGAGACTGCATTCCTCTCCTCGTCATTTTTGTAGGAGAAGATTATTACTCCTTTCAGCACAGTTTTATATTCTTTTTGCGAGTATTGGCATATTGGGTTTAACATTTCTTGAGAGTTTGGTATTACAGAATTGGGAAGGAATCGCGGGATAGTAGGGATTACATACAGGATGTTGTTAGAGACGGACGGGTAATTTTGAGAAGGGAGGGATGGATATACAGAACATTCCTCTAATTTTGGAAAATCCAATTTGATATCAGCACCATTTGTTTTCTTTTTAGGATCCATAAGCATGAGAGTATACCGTGACGTTGATTTCAAATCTCAGACGAACATGCAGATGAACTCTTCATGCAGACAATAAGCCGCTTCCCAACTTTAAGCTTATATGATGCTGCAGGGAAACCGCTTAGTTCAGCTCGGGGTGTTCGTCCAAAGTTCTCCGAAAGCCCTTGACATTTCGTTCGAGTATACACAGAACTAATGTAAGTTGCAAGTTCTGTTTGTTAGCGGTTCTTTTTATATTTGATTTGATTTCCCCAAATATTTTGGTATAATTTTATTTAATAAATACTCTGGTATAAGGTTTTCGGTAAACATTTAGTAGCTACCGGCAAAACTGCCAAGTTAAGAAATTGAGCTAAAATGCATGGGAGACTAAATGAAAATAGTCAGTGTTACTTGAGAGGTTGCGTTGACTGAATCAGGTAATTACACTCTTCTCGCGTAACAACTTTGGTGAAGCATGCTCAGGCATACACGAAATTGTGGTAAGTCAAGTTTGAAGAAGGTAGAAGACGATTACTGCCCCCCCTGATCATTGGGAACTTGGGAGAAGCATTAGAAAATAGAGGAATGCAAAAAGGAAAGAATCCCATTGTAAATTAAATAAAAAACGCAAGCAACCATCTAAAACCCCGTCCATCACTCATGCCGCTTGCTACCCATCCAAGCTCTGCTAGCCCAAGCCTATAATTTCTTGGAGCACGCTGGACCGGTGGTGTTTGTGTTTCCCGTTGTCTCATCCCCAATCTTTGCTCGAGCTCCCTTATCAGAACACAAGATAGAGCTAACATCAACTCCCTTGACGTCGTCGAGGATATATGGGAATGATCCACCGCCTGCATCGGAGAAAGCCTGACCATACTGAACAAGACCGAAAGCATCCACGAATACCCTGCACTCAACAACATTTCCCACTGGAGGTTTTCCGGAACCATCTGCGTAGTTGATTTCCTTGACCGAAACAGCCTCTAAGGTTTTGTTTCCTGCATCTGCACCTGGACCCCTGTACATCTGTTTTCAAAAACGTCAGCATACCGTAATCAAAATGAAACGAGATGGGCTCGGTTGAAGATTGTCTGAACGAAAGAATTGTGATGAGTATAACGGTAATGGCGGTACTTACGTATACAAGTCTGTTCAAGGGAACAATGAGGTACCCGTTCAATATGTATTTATTGAGTTCTTGTCCAGGCTTTGGGTTGGCTTCGACAGCAACATGTATCCAGTTCAGTTTGGAGGCATCAGCTTCTGCTTCGCTTGGGAAAGCAGGCACAGCTTGAACTGGAGGTGCCGGAAGGGCGTTTGCGAATGCAAGAAGGGAAGCGACGGTGATGCTGGTGGTAAACTGCATTTCGAAAGAGGTATATGTTTTTTGGCCGATACCGTTGATAAATGTGACTTTGAAAAAGGAGATTTGAGAAAACGGAAAAGTAGATGCGAATGAGATAAAACCAAAAGGTGATGGTCTTCAAACCCAAAGTTCCACGGCTTCTACTTATAGTATTCCTCGTCACTGTTTTTTGGTGCCGAGATATTGTCTTAGACGAAAGCGACACTGCAAACGAACACGGTACCTTCCCAATTGCCAAGATGTGAATACATGACACCTGAACAAGCAAGAGTCGCCAGCCAGTCAAACTCATAGAACGTGCTTAAAAAATGAGAGTGAAAGTCCTTCTTAATTTGCATTGACCGCAGTCCTCTGCAGCTTAGATCAGATATGATTCCAGTCTTACGGGGCGGCTACTTGTGTTGGCGAAAAATAAGGTTACCTGGGGCCACTTGTGGGCTGGGTTCGGCGTGGAACTTACATCTTAAGTACGAACATGCGAACCAACATTAAGCGAGCGTAAGGACTGCCGACCCGTGGAAACACCCTTGTCTCAAATCCTTTTCCACGTCGTATCAAATGATCCTCCTAAAATCACAGAGTAAGAAGCTCCTTGAAGTCTGGATTGTTGTTGAATATTGTGGCTTAGCGAGTAAGCAATACGCTGAAGGAACCTTCACCGCCGACATTGCCAAGGGCCTTTGCTGTCCCGGCTCCCGAGAGCAAAGATTGTTTTCTATTGGAAAGAATTTTTATTTTGGTACGCAGGAGTTTGAATTTCCCGAAAACAATTTAAGTTTAAATGCGAATGTAGTTCTACTTAAATGAGCGTACTTGAGGAAACAAGTAGAAAAAAACACATATTTGGCGCCCTCTACAACACGCGAAAGAAGTCCACCTCTAAAATACCCCACGCACACCCCCGATACTCGCAATGTATCTATTCTCATACTACCTCCATCTTCCAATCCGCATTATCTATCTTCCCAACCGCTCCCTCCCTCCTGATCTCATCAGCAAAACCCCCCATCCCCATCCTCCACCCATGTCTCGCAGCCGTAACCAAAGACCACTATCCAAACAACCCTACGACACTAAAATGCCCCAAGCCCTTTATTCCTAGAGCAAAGATGCCCTTCAGATACCCATCACCAGAAGAAATACCATTCAGCCGAAAACACCCAATTCCATCATCCTATTCAGCGACAGAGTTCTAAGCGGGGTATCTCGAACTCCGAAGTCTCTTCCGGAAAAATATGTAACTATGATCCCCTCTCTTTCGAAAGCAAGAACGTCGTCCTTTTATAAGTATACATAAAACACGCCCCACAAAAGGCTAGCTAAACCATATACCCTATCGTAAAGTACCAATTTACCCAGATGTCTCTAAAAAAGAGCAAGGTGAAAAAGTGTAGCCGAACCCATATAAGTTCTTCCTGTGGTTCCTGTGGAGGTGTGATGAAATTTTGAATAGTCTATGATGCAGTGTTTGATGTGTGACTCGATTGGAACTCGTATTTTGACGCAGTTGATGACTTTACCCCTCCTCCTAACACACGGCACTTAACCAAGTAACCAGAAGACAGCTTTGTTGTGTGGACTTTCCGTCATCACTTGATTGCTCTCTCATTCTAATACTTTCCTGGAATACTGTTGATCCCGGAGGATATCAAAGGTTTCAAAACGAATTTCGAAGCAGGTACCCTAAAGTCGGGTATTATTTACAAACAATCCACACTCTATATCATGCTATACCGGAGTGTCTATATTAAGTACGTTGATATACATATCTACTTCTACAGCTTACTCTTAAACTTCTCCATCTCATCCCTCTTGACCAAAATATCATTATTAGGATAAGGATCAATAGTCAGGCCATTCAACGGATTCAACTCCGAAGCACGATAAAACATATCCTCATATACCTTGCCATCCTTTCGCCCCAAAGACGAGTCTAATTGCCAATCAGGGAAGTTCCACGCATCCACAAGTCGAAGAGCATGAGGTCTGATCTCCTCGAGAAGTTTCATGACTCTCTTTGTCCTTGCAAGTTGGATTTGACGGACTGTAACAGCAGCGGAGGAGTAAAACTCTGATGCCTCTTTCTCGAGTGTGTCGAGGGCGTAGAGACGGAAGAGTTTATGGAGGACGTCGATTGTTGCTGGATCGAGCTCATATTGCAAGCTTTCGCTTTGAAGAGCTTCATAGAAGTTCTTGACAACAAGATATTGACTGTGAGCGGTAGATAGACGCCAGAAATCCACAAGTAAAGAATTCCAAGAGTTCTTTTCAATATCTCGGTGCTTGAGAGCTTCGAAGGTCAGGAAAGAGGCACGCCATGCAAAAGCAGCCACTAGATCTGCATCGGAACCTAAAACGTCATGTGCACAGCCCATGTCTTGCTTCTGGAGGAATGTGTTGAAAATCTTGGAAGTGTCGTTATTTGGTGCATTTCCCTTCAGAACAGCTCGGGCGGATTTCAAAAGCTTTATTAATTGTTAGCCTTGTGTAATTACTAGACGTGGAAGATATCAACTTACATATCTAGCAACTTGCTGAGTGAGCATGTAATTGTCGCCTTCCCAAGTCGTAGTAGGTAAGTAATCTGCGTACCAAGCACCGATGCCGCCGAAACTAGAATATCCATGCCCACCACAGGCTCTTCTGCACACCTCCAAGCCCTCGGCTGCGGTGGTGCTTCCCAGGGCCTTGAGACCACAGGACGTCGCATGGAGATCGGCAATGAGGTCACTACCAGCATGTGTTTCCTCAGGACCTGCCCCTCGGCTAGTATCCTGGGTCGGAGTTGACTCCATTCTCTTTTGGTTCTCTTGGTAAAGAGACATCATCGCCTTGCCAGTGAAATGTAAAGCAAATGTTGCTGCGAGCAAAGGTAGTAATCTAAATTGAACCACTAGAGAGAGTTAGTTAGCCTCCGTGTTTTATCTCATCCCCGGAGCGTTCCGTTAAAAATAGAGCACAAAAATCCCACAAAAAATTCAAAATAGATGCAGCCCCAAGATTCAACGTATATATCGGTCAAACAGAAAGAAGGCCGCGACTTACTAGTGTAGTTTAGGACTTGGTTCTCCCCAGAAGTCCCTGAGGGAGCATCCCGGTCCTGGAACTGACGTCTCACGGAAGCATATCTTGTTGCAATAGTAACGCCACGGGCAAGAACTCCTCCTGATTGGAGAACGATAGTTGATCGAACCCATGTGAGAGTTCCATAAATCAAACTTGGGGAAGTTGGCTTGACGTATTTGTTTGTATCGGGGTCAACTCTCGAGAACTTGGCCAGCATGTTGATGTGGGGAATTTTAACTTTGTTCAATAGTAAGAATCCATTGTCCTGTAAAATATCAGCAATGAATTTCTTCCAATCACCAGACACGACGCCCGGAAGAGAAAAATAAGGTTGCTTACCATAGTGTTGTAACCGAATTTTGGGCCAATGTCTCCAACATGGACACCCTCCAAGGGCTCATGAGTCTTCATATCTCTAATATTGCAAACAAATGGATGTGGTCCATATGGCTTGCCGGCAATAATCAGCTGTGCCATTACCACCGCATGGTTTGCTGTTCTTCCTAACGACCCAATCCACCATTTCGACGCTGTCAAGTGTGGGGAATGAAGTATGAATGTCTTGTCCTCGGGATTCCAGGTGGCGGTGGTTTCCAATCCCCGTACATTGCTTCCATGTCCAAGCTCTGTTTGTGCATAACACCCAATGGCTTCGTAGTTTTCTGCGGGTTCGAGAAAAAGTTTGTGTTGCTCGGGAGTGCCTTGACCACGGAGGGTTGTCTAGAGGAAGCTGTTAGTGATGTTCAGGAACAAGCAATCGAGTGAGTGATTGGCATACCAAGTACATGCTCGCATGCAATCCATAAGGACCTGGTTCACTGATCAGGTCATTGGCACAGTAATATTCATCTTGATCCCAGTTGTGTTCGATTTGTAGCTGTCTCAGTCGTTTGGCTCTGGCTAAAGCCGTCTTGAATCTGTCAACCCGGCCATCGAAGTAATTCTGCGACTTGTCGAAGACCTTCTCGGACTCGAGGATCTTCAAAACTCGTGCCTGGCGGTCGATGACTTCTTTTGTGAATAGAAATTGGGAGAGTTTGTCAACTGAGAGCTTGGAGGTTTCCCTTTCTGCTTTGATGAGATCCGTTCCTTGAGGAGGGGCCGGCTTCAAGTCCTTGACCCATTGGGGAGTGGGTGACATGTTGGATGGTAGGTTGATGCTTTCAAGGGACTCTCAAATTTAATTGTGTGTGTCGGAGAGTGTTATTGACCTTTGATCAAGACGGTTTTCTTGCATATGATTTCCACCTCCTTGTGAGAGTCGGGAGTTGAGTTGAGCTCGTCATGGAAGCCTCGGTTAGTTTGGCCGAGGCACGATTCTTGCACGGGGAAGAGTGGAGGGGAGGGGAGGGGTGGAAACCAGAGCTGTTGGGACCATGGGGTTTCCATTACGGTTGTGATAATATGGGGAGATCATTTTGAGGTTGAAGAAATACTCTGGATAGAAATGCGGTTTTGGCTCAATTTCACCGCTTTGGTAGGTCAAATAAGATGAACCAATCAGAAACGGGCACCTGCCCGGCTAAAGTGATGCCCCTGATGTTCTCGCTCAAGCTACACAGAGCCAGAGATGAAGACCGAGACGCATTCTTTCAGAAACTACTTGTAGCCAAAGTATATACGTGTGACCAAAGTATATACGTGTGAAGCTGCTCCTCTCTGGTTACCTCTCTAAACCTTTGAATGCACTTCTTCCAAGTGGACAGTGCACTGTCTCGTCTCTCCTCCTCGAGGCTACGCTACATACGCCAACCCTTCCACTCACTCCACAACCAACATGAAATGCTACCTCCGGCTTCTCCAAACACGGTAATGTCCAAACTCCTCCAGCATTTCTCGCGACGACGCCCAACCAGACCCTCGAACCTTCGAACTCGCTCCTCTTCTCGATTTCACTCCACCGCCCCTCGATCGCAAACCCGACTTCCAGCATCTTATTATCGCGGCGGCACATCTCGAGCCATCATCTTCCGCCAGTCAGATCTGCCGACAAACCGTGAGCAATGGGCTCCCATTTTTCGCGGCGTAATTGGCTCTCCCGACCCCAATGGTCGGCAACTGGACGGACTGGGAGGGGGAATATCGAGTCTTTCCAAAGTCTGTGTCGTTGGCCCACCATCACACCCGGATGCTGATGTTGATTACACTTTCGCTGCAATTGGCGTTAAGAACGATGACGTGGACTATTCGAGTAACTGTGGAAATATGACGAGCGCCATCGGACCTTTCGCTGTGGACAGTGGCATACTCAAGGGCAAGCTGGATGGCCAAGTTACCGTCAAAATACATAATACGAACACGAGAAAGATAATAAACGCTACGTTTCCAGTTGTTGCCGGAGAAGCTGCTGCTAATGGCAATTTTACCATTGATGGCGTCGAGGGAAAGGCTGCTCGACTTGAACTTGCTTTTATAGAGCCTGCGTATGTATGTCGTCGTATCAATTCAACAAAAATGCTAATGAGATGCAGAGGCTCAAAGACTGGGAAGCTTTTGCCTACGGGAAACATAACCGATAAGTTTGAAGGAGTAGAGACAACTTGTATCGATTGTGGCAACCCAGCTGTATTTCTTGAAGCGGAATCTTTAAATGTTGACGGAACAATTCTGCCAGATGAGATTGGTTCACATCCAACTCTTCTTTCACAATTAGAATCAATTCGTAGGAAAGCCTCGGTGGCAATGGGATTAAGCATCGACGAAGAATCGGCGCCAGCATCTATTCCTAAGATTGCAATGATCTCTCGACCGAAGACGCACAAACTCCTATCAGGCAAGCCCAATGACGAACTTTCCGTGGATTTATTGGTTCGTGCATTATCAGTAGGTCAACCTCACCGAGCTATCCCGATTACTGTGGCGCTTGCTACTGCCGCTGCTGCCAACCTAAAAGGGTCAATTGTGGAAAGGAACACTTCTATCAAACGTGTTGATGAAGCTGGTATCAATATCGGTCACCCGACGGGGAAGATCATGGTTGGGGCAAAATTCGATGCTGTTGATGGTGGTTTGAAGTACGCCACTATCTTCAGAACTGCGAGAAGACTCATGGATGGATGGGTTTATTGGAAATAAAACCTAGATCTTTGGGCATTGAAACAGTCGAGTAACAAGATGGGGTGTATCCCACTGGATGCAAGTGCTTTCCAGCCTAGGTATGTATGCCTACCTACCTTTGCTCACTTGCAATCCAGGAATGGCATGGTACTTCGAGGTAAGATTCAGACCATCGTTCCTTCCTCTTCAGTATTCTTTCTTGGTCTTCAGTCCCATCCACCGTCCCTTCTGAGTCTAAAGCGACTCTCTCCACCCCCTACCTATGCCTTTCCCTTCTTCTAAAAGTGGAAAAAGATTCAAGATCTCATCTCGCCAACCTCGGAGTCTTCTATCCGCAAAACCCTCTTCACATATCCATACCCACCTAAAACCTCAATTGACTCTTGATTAACCCAGTAAATGGCAGCCAAGAGTCTTCTTCGTTCTTTTTATTGGCGTCCCCAAACAATTTCCTATCCGCGCTCCTTTTCAGGCCAACCTTCCCTGTCTCAAAATTCAAAATGTCAATGATTCGTCATACACAGCAACCCGAGCCTCAACACCGGACAAGGACCATCTCGTCCTTCAGGTCACACCTTGCCGAAGTTCGATCCTATATCTCACGTCGACGTACATGGCTGTTATGCATTGGCCTTGTGTGTTGCGCGATCATAGTCTGTGGAATTTTGTTCACAATCCACCTTTACTATGCTGAAGATGGTGGGACGGGTTGGATCAAGAGATCGGCAATTATGGATGGAGACAGGACGGCTTTCCTACCAATGCGAAAGATGGAGCGCAGCGGTTTGACCGAGAGACCACCGGGGATCGTACCTTATTTCGAGTGCGGCGATCAACTGCAGAGTTGTCAAGCGTTTAATCAACCTGTGAGTGGTTTTGGCAATCACCCCAAAATTGCACAAGTTGATGATGCGTGTAGGATATCTGCTGCCCAATTGGAACTACTTGTTACCCTGCCGAGTTCACGCCCTCCAAAATTATCTGCTGCCGGTCGTCCTCCACTACATACTGCCATTATCCTGCCTCTCAACCTCCAAAGTGCTTAGATGGTACCACACGATGTTCGACAGATACAGGAGGTGGATGTTGCCCTCCGGATACAATATGCTCCCCCAACGGCTGCATTCAGTTATTGAGCCCTTCTACTATCAATGCGCTGGAAACACCCGCATCGACAGTGCTAGGTTCTATCGTCTCTGTGTCATCTTCGATCCTCACGAATCAAGCTCTCACGGCATCGCCAGTCACCAAGACGATCACAGAAGCACCTGCTGCAACCGTTACAAAAGCAAAGGAAGGAGAAGTGGCTACCCCTAATGTTGCAAAGAAACTTTCTGTTTTCTATACTTTGCGTCTCCCATACATGACTGCCTGGATATTAGTCTGTGTTGCGGCAATTATGGGGATGCTTTGAAATTGAAATGAGCAGTAATTAGACTTGGTATTCGAGAGACAAATTGGAAAATGGAATGCGTTTACTTGCCGAGTTTTCGAGGGCCAGAAGAAATGCTTCCCCCAGAATACTCTGTGCCTAGTCGAGTACCGGTTCACATATCCGTTTGCTTACATTTATACCACCACTCCGGCCTCGACCACAATACCTTATTGTATTTGATATTGGGAGCTGATGGTCAATGATAGAATTGTACGGTTATTAATCGTGTTGGTGGTCTGGGAGGGAGTGATATATCACGACCCTTCAACTAGTATTGAAGCTATTGAGCCTAGCCCTCCATCAGTGCGGACGCCATGAACTCAGAGAGGTATTTGCTGAAGTTGTGGGCATGAACTACTTTCGTCATCCGCTTCCCCGAGGATTTGAATCGTCCGACCCTACCTTAGCGTATGCTCTAGTCGGAATGCCGATGAGCGCTTGTTATTGGATGAGGCGGATCTTGTTCTTGTCATGGAAATCTGGGCGGGGGGAAATTGGTTAAACCATACAAGCTGCTTGTGTAACTCCCGTCTCGACGCCACCATTCTAGACAACCTGTGGCAATTGTGCCCGATCACAAGGTATTGTTCTTGACATATCCATACTGACTCGCACTTTTTAGAGTTCAATGAGAAGAACCCCCTCCTATGACAGAACGCTATTGATTTACTTGCATCAAAGCGTTTTTATACGTACAGACCAACTCAAGATTACTTGACTCATGAAGATCTCGACTCTCGAGCTTCAAAAAAGCACTGAAGGTTCCCGCTACCTGCGCTAACCCCAACCGCTTATATGTAGGACGGAAAGGTTTCCATGGACTTGGGCTGCCAAAACCCTGTCAGTCAGCGTGAGAACCAAGCGTAAATCCACCAGTTAGCCGGTAAAGATTCGAACTAGAGCCCATTGAGTTTTACTGGTCCAGGGGGCGCAACGTGAAATTACCTGATCACCTTGACATTTCCTTCCGCAACCGTGGATTTTTCCAGTACATGAAGTAGGTGATTTCCTTGTTCTTTGCCTACTTGTTGTCGATGGATGGGCCGTCATTGTCTTCGTACTCGGTGGCTTTGCTATTACAAAGTATCTGAAGACACTGTTATTGCTTCGCCGTAATATCAACATGTCTATCCTTTTCTATCGTCGACCGGATTATCTCAATAGACCTGCCGGACCAATCAACCCATCTGATTGCGCTCGTTATGTCGAAAGAGCTAAAAGTAGGATTGATATTCATGCTTTAGTTGACATTTGCTAATCCCTGTGAAGAATCGGAGACCTCGATCCCAGAAGGTCTATCTTTCGATGAGATAGTCAACAAGACAACATTGGCAGTAAGCACAGCAAGTATATGATGTAGGTACAGCTACTTACCTCTTCAAATAGCCATGTTCCCTCAACGATTTTATGGATTATCTTGTCTATGTGGAGCACAACGCCGAAAATCTGCAATTTTACTTGTGGTATAAAGATTATTGTTCCAGATTCGATGCCCTATCAGCGAACGAGAAGGCTCTCTCGCCGCCTTTCAATCCGACTTCTGTAGAGGCAACCGAGAAATGTGGAGAAACTGAGGTTGCAGGGAAGGAAAGAAATATGCACATTTCATTACAAGATCCTGGGTTACCGATATACAGTGAAGGGGATGAGATAAAGACTGTAGATTCGATTGGAAGTCCTAGTTTTGGGGTTCCAACCTCGTCGGACTTCTCTTCAGTACCGAGTGATGCGGAAGTTACAGCTCAAGCCGGGCTGAAGTGGCAACCTTGTTTGTGCCCCTTTGCATCCTTTGGTATCGAAGATTTAGTTACTGACAATATCTAGTCACCGTTCAACCTATGCGAGAAGAGATCAATCGAATTATGCGCCACTACCTAGCCTCCACAGCCCCTCGAGAACTCAATCTCTCACACAAGGACCGCGCCATCTGTCTCCATGCTCTCCAACACACAACAAATCCCTCTGCACTCACTTCAGCAGCCTGGGTAGCAGAAACAGCTTTACGAGGACAATCGCACCCCAACTTCATCCGCTGGAGTATCTGCAACGGCAACAAACCTCGCGTGTTCTTCGTCCGCACTATGGGATTAAGCAATATCATCTTTGGCTTCATGATGGCCATCCTCCTCACTCTTTCAAAACAAAGCCGTTGGTGGCGCATATTCGCTGGTCTGCAATGGTACCTTGGTTTCGTGACTATGGTTTGTGCATATAAAGGACTCTGCGTAATCCTTCATATGTCCCATTCTCGCTGTCTCAGACCTTGGGAACAAACTTTTGATGAACTGGAACTTGTGCAAGCGGAAGTGGAGCAAAGAGATTCTTCATCTGTATTGCAACTCCCGCGACATCCTCGGAATTTGGGGTACGAATCTAGTATTGGTTCAATCACGGATTTGGAGGGTGGAAGTGGGGCGTCTAGTTCGAGGAGTAGTTTGAGGACTTTTGGGCCAAAGAATGATGCGTGGGAGAATGAGAGTTGGGTTGGAGAGTATAAGAGGAAAGTGCTTTTGAGGAAGGTGTTTGATAAGAGCATTTGGACTAAGAACGAGACTTTGAGGGTGTTGCAGGATAGGATCGTTATTGGGGCTAATTTTTGGGCGTTGGTTATTACTGTTCTTTTGACGGTAGTGTTTGTGGCGTTGCCGAAGGGGAATTATTATTGAGGGGTTGGTTGTATGATTTTGGATGAGATTCTTTGGGTCTGTGGGATTAGATACTAATGTAATATTACATTGGATAGAATCAATTTACACTTGACCCTTTCCTAGCGAGTCCTTCCTGGGGAGTTCGGCCTCGCCTCCTCCCCTTTACCCCCAAATCACGTGTATTTCAACCCTCCTTCCAACCCACTTTATCCGGGTATCTAATTATAGCAGCTAATACTGATTACCAAAAAAGATATCTTGCTCGAGTGTCTACTGCGTGCAGTGTACACTGTGCAATAAAGGAATGAATTCCCAGCCAATTGGGATACTCCGATTACCCCATCTTTGGACATCATATCACCCCACTAATTAGTGGCGCCCTTTTTGCGATGGCTTATCTTACATCAGATCAAACTTTGTTTTCTCTGTGTATCCCACCTTCATCGTCGCCAGTATATGAGCTTGCTGCTTATATTTTGAGGATATCACAATTGAATTGTTGAAATTAGGAACCTGAAAAAATAGAGAGAAGGATCAAAAAATGGCACCTTCCGCAACGGCAGAGGCGGCAGAGGTTGTGGTTAATTTGGAGAAGAAGGTTGATGTTTCCAAGGGGTTGGATCAGACGCCACTAGAAGCTATCAGCCATGGTCCTTTGGTTTTTCCTGGTGAGTTGAGGTTTTTGTTTTGTTTGTACATGTTGTTTTGCTATTCAATTCTGCTAGTTCTTGGTTCGGAGATCAAAGAGCGTTCTTGAGTTGGTTGCATTTCATGAGGTTCATCTTTTGCTTTTGGAGTTAGATTTTTGCTACCAAGGGTGGGGATGAGCTCAAGTGAAGTAATTCGGATTTGTTGAAGCTATTCAAACTTTACTCATGTAACGTCAACGTGTAGATCAGGGAATTGTTTCTGTACTTCACAACTGTATATCTACTATTCCTAAATCTGTACTTGTTTTCCAGATGCTTATATAGAACTTCATCTCACATCGAGTTTCAACTCAACAGCATTTCCTTCCTTTCTTACTAACATTATATCAAAGGCATCCCAACTTTCGCCACACCAGCAGAAGAACGCCGTCACATTCTCATTCACACAGCAGCTGTCTTCCGTGATTTCTCCCGCAAAGGTTTCACAGAAGGAATGTCTGGTCACATTTCCGTCAGAGATCCAGAATTCCCACATTATATCTGGATGAACCCCCTTGGGAAGCACTTCGGCCTCATGACTGCAGGAGATTTAATCTGTCTAGACGTCAGAGACGGAAGAGTAGTTGGAGGAAACAAGGTACGCTCTCTCCTCGTCCTCAACTGGGAAATCTATTAGAATAGCGACCAACAAGAAATAGACAAAACCGGCAAACGCAGCCGGTTTCCTGATCCATTCCGAAATCCATAAAGCACGCCCAGACGTTCACGCAGTATGTCACGCACACACCAATGCAGGCCGAGCGTGGTCAGCATTCAACACCAACATCGAAATGACATGTCAAGATCTCTGCACTCTCTATGACAGCATCGCTGTCTACTCTTCCTACGGTGGAATCGTATTTGCCGAAGAGGAAGGAAAGAACATCGCCGCAGCCCTAGGATCCAAAAACAAAACTGCAATTCTACTTAACCACGGGCTTCTCTCCACAGGGTCAACAGTCGACGAAGCTGGCTTCCTATTTGGACTTTTGGATAGGGGATGTGCGATTCAGCTACAGATTGAGGCTGCTAAAGCGGGAAACCCGAATCTAAAGAAACATCTCATTAGTGACGCGGAGGCGGCATTTAATTTCAGAATGGCGAGTGAGAAGAATGGTTTGTATGCGGAGATGCAGCCCGATTTGGACTTTGAATTTGAGATGGCTGGGCCGGGTGTCATTGAGAGAGGGGTGGAGGGAATGAAAGTTGATCATGGGGAGAAGTAGAGGGGGGATGCTTGCGGTGGGGTTGTTAGAGATTCCAAAAATATATGTTTTGACCGCTATCAAGTGAGTTCTCGCTAACGAAATTATTATTTCCAAGGTTTTGAGGAGCCAGATCAAATTGTCAAGCTGACAAGCAGACGAAAAGGCTCGTATCGCTTTGCCCCGGCTGGGTTTTGGCTTGGTCCGAGTATAACCCTTGGTCTCACAGTTATGTGGAAGTTGTGTAGCAATGCCGCCTAAAGTTAGGCTGACAAATCATATAATATCCAGCTTTACATGCAACTCCCTCCAACAAAGTTGTGCTAGAATGAGGCTTGGGGATTTGAGTGGATGTTATATTACCCTGTCGTTACGCGACGCATTCATATTTGTGGTGTAAGGCTCTCAGATAGAATGCAAAGCGCTTGAACTCCTTGCAAGGCTGGGGAGAAATTAGCTTGATGAGTGATCCTCTGGTCTGAAATAAGCTGTGGAGCTTGGGCTTGTGAGAATAATTCTACTTCGTTCCTTCTGGTGAATTGAACTTCATCATGCCGAAGCAGATGAAAAATACACCAGTTCGCAGACAGAAACGTCGAAACCTACGCGACTGCCTTCGCAATCACTTCAAGGGAATCCAAAAGCAGTTTCATCAATCCTCCCATCTGTGGGTTGGACCTGAAATTAGGGACGCGGGACATGTCATTCAATCTAGAATCCCTGTTGCTGTAAGTACATAACATTATCTTATCCTCAAAAGAGGTATGTTAATTGAATATCCGAGTGTTGTCGTTGCAGAAAGCGATGTAGTGGAGATACAAGAAGCGACCAAGCATGCCGCAACTGCAAAGCCAAGGGTACTGAAAAGTGTCAATTCTTGTGTGTAAATCAATCTCTCTGGCATCAAGAGCGCCACATAAACCAGCTGCTCCCCCAAGCAGTCTCCCTCCAACCTGAACAAAGTGCTCCCCCACCAACCCTCTCGCTTGACGAGGACCCACCCAAATCCCCACAATTCAAAAATAATATTCAGAGTCGCAAATAACACCTTCACTCTCACGAAAACTGGATACTCTGCCGCCTGGTCCAGTCAGTTAATGACCAGACATTGCATTAACTGTTCCCTTCCTTCCAGTCAGTTAATGATCAGACATTGCATTAACTGCTCCTCGCGGACCCTTCTCGAAAAAATTAGTTTCTACTCGCCTGACTCTAATCAAGCTCTTAGTTCGCTGGGAGATTGTTTCCTAAAAACATTCGCCGCCGTTGGCGGATGTTCTCTATCCCATTCCCTGAGGGGGGAATGGGGGCCGCCCCGGTAGGGCGGTTAGAGTTTTGCTGTTTTTTTGTGGCTTTGTGGAATTTTTATACGTGTTGATATTTTTTGAGATCTAATTCCAAGCGCCCACGACATCTTTCACATTCTTTACACTCGCGAACTCCTTCAAACTCTCCACATTCACCGCATGTACAATCTCAGCTTCAAACCCCTCCTCATTCTTCTTCCACGCAGCCGTCGCGTCCTGAACAAACACCACTTCGCCCTTCTCACCACACAAGCCCAAATTCCCAGCCATACGCGTCGTGGTGCTAACACAATGATCCGTACTCAGTCCCGCAATATACAAAACCTGGGTCCCATGCTCCCTCAACACCTCCTCGAGATTCGTGCCTATGAATGCTGAATTCACATTTTTGGAAATCGCGAGTTCATTTCCTCGAGGCCCGGCGAAAGATTGGAACGCGTAACCTGGTTGTGAAGGGTGGAGGATGCTGGTTGGAGTGGTGGAGGCGTGACGGATGTGTATTATTTTGTGGTTCTCGGGGTGCCGGGTGATGAGAGTGCGATATGAGGTGAGGAGGGAGAGGAGGTTGGATTCGAAGTTTGGATTACTTCGTGAGGGCCCCCAGTATGTTGGGTCTAAGAAGGCTTGTTGGACGTCGATTATTAGGAGGGCTGTTTTGGGTGTTGACATTTTGGAGGGTTTTTAGCAAGATTTTCATGTGTGAATTTTGAATGGAGGGGAAATGGACTTTTGCTGTTGGGATTCTTGTGAGTGAACCTGTGTGGTATTTATCCGGTGGGAACTAGGGCCAAATTTTTATTTTGAGATGGCTTATGAATCTTGGGTCTTCTTTTATTCCTCTTTGGAATGTGTCATTGAAAAGGCGTCGGAAGGCGCCATCATGAAATCACCTGACAGCGCCTTGAAATGTAATGCCAAAATTACAAACAGCCATGCTTTTATATTTGTAGGATGATAGCCCATGAGATTATTACCAGAAACGCAATCAATTGTTCAAAGTGTTCATAATTGAATGAATCTCACGAGAGGGGCAGGTATGACAGTGCTTGAAAGGCATTGTTGTTGTTAGACCTCACCTTTTGTCGCTACCAAGATAAGAGTAGTTGAACTATACAGTTACAAAACATGGGTATCCAGTCGGAAGAAGAAACTAACATTACAAAGATCTGAATTACAGCGGTACGTACTCTACCTATCCAAACAAGCCTCATCTCACCTCCCTCTAAACACTAGGATCTATCCCTTTCATCTTATCATAAGCCTTGCCCGCCAACGAAGCCATTGCAGCATCGCCAGCCTTCTCATACATCTCTCTGTACTCACTAAGCCTCGTAGCCCAAACCTCCCATTTTCCCCTCCTCTTCTCCTCATTCTTCTTGATAAAATCTTCATAAATAGCTTGCCCAGCTTTTAGAAGATAATTTGTAGCAACCCTGACTCGAAAATCCCTCACAACGCCCGGTTCCAAGACCTCTTGCTCAAGGGAATCTGCAAGATCTATTTCCAGGTACTTGTACCGGTAATCGTTGTCGGCATCAATCCCGTTTTGGAAACAGAGTGCGAGGAAGGAGGTTAGGTTTAGGAAGTCGCTGGTCTTCTCGTCGAAACCAGAGAATTTTGCATCGTAGTTGCTTACTGTGTTGTGTTATTTAGGGTTTTGTTTCAGTGTACATTTTTTGAGAGAGGGGGCGGGGCGGGGCTTACCATAGCGGCCTCGGTAGACTTCTTCTATTGAATCCGAGAGCATTGGGTCGTTGATGTAGGCCTGGCAGTCTTTCTGTTGATTTCATCAGCTTTCGTTCGTTCCTAGAAAGGAAAAGCAAAGGTAAGTGAGGAGGCTCAACTTACACCATCAATTACAAAAGATTTTCCTGGCAGCTTTCGTAATTCAAGCAGTAGTTGTAGAAGCATCTCATGCTTAATATCATCCCTGGAAATCATAGACGCGAGCTCGAATATGAGATTATAAATCTTCTCAAGAAAGGCAGCCATCTGTTGGTTGGGTTGATAATATTCAGCGGGCTCTGAATACGCAGGTATGTGTTTTTCCCAGTAGAACTTGTCTAATTGATGGGCTGTGTCCTTGGCAAGACTTGGATTTCTTGAGAGAAGAAAGGATTTCATGATTTTGTCGACGTTACCGTTGTATATATCAACGTTGTCTGTTTCGGCAATGTTCTCTTCGATAAGCTCTAGCCATGGCGCCTGATTTCCAGTGGTTGTCATCGTGGGCGTTTCGATGGAGTGGGCGGGCATATGAGGAGGGAAAACCGACTTTTCCGAATGTGAAATTCTGAGAAGACGAATTGAGCGGACAATACTGAATAAATAAACCAGTGACAACTTCCTTGTAGTTGAAAAGCAGAACGTGTTGGTGAGTGAAACAGAGGTAGGAACGTGGCGGTGTTGTGACCAGAGCCGGGGCGAGTAACGCGCGCCTAAGGTCACACTAGGTCAAATATTTTCATTCCTATTGAGTAGGTAGGTTGCGTTACTGTACGTACTGTAAAGTTTTACGCGCGCATCACAACCACCGTGTTGATTTCTCAAGGCGCTAGGTATGGCATCTTGCTACAACAGAGCGGCCTCGGCCCAGCGGCCGGCCCGACTTACGACCGCCGGCCAAAACAGCTGGAGCTGGATGTTTGAAGCGACCTATCACGAGATCCCGTCTTTAACTTGTAAACATCGGCGTCAAGTAACGCTTCGAGTCGCAGAAACAACCGTCAGGCCTGAAATACCCTCAAACGGGTTGTTGGTAGCTATGTTGGGAAGCGAAACGCTGACAGCGGTAAGGGTCGATGTGACAATGAGAAGGGATGATGTTTCTTGAATCATCCGACATTGATAAATACCAGCGAGTTCTCAGCTGCCACTCCTTGCTTTGATCGTCCCAACAGTTGACAGCGTTTCATGGTTCCGGTGGTTGTATACTCGTAAGTGAACCTGAAGCTGGGAAGATTCAAACTCTAACTAAAAGAGCAGTTGAAATTTTTCAGTTCAGGAACGCGGATCAGCAGGCTCTGATTTCATTTCGAAAATAACACTCTTTTACTTTTATAGTAGCAATTCATTTTCGTAGTGAGTATTATGCAACACCTGTTCATGATCCCCAAATAGGCAGGAGCTAATGAGATTTCCTTCCCAGACAACCACAAAATCACCATGGGGTCAAGCAGTAGCAAACCGAGACGAAACTCAGACAGCAAGTATTCCGACTTGCAGTATCACACACCACGAGGCAGCATCCCAACACAAATGGCCACCCACAATGTGCGGCATGGTCCACCTCCAGGCGCCATAACCAAATCAAGATACCCAGGTGTATACAGAAATTCAGAAGGCCAGGACGAAAACAAGTATCCCCTCTACGAACCGTGGGAAATGCGGGGTGTACAGAAACTTGTAGAACACCCCGTCAAAGTCCACGGCCAACCAGGTTTCGACCCTCACAAGAAAACCGCAACCAAGAAACAAGTAGATGCTTATGTATACCCCAAAGACCGCAAGCGTGTTGTGGCCAACCCGTGCAATGATCCAGGAGCAATCCGAACAGTTACAAATCAGGGGCATCAGGGTGTGATGGGCGTCAACTATCACCCTCCAGGGAATCCAAGGGGGTATGCCAGGGCACCTCTTGCTCCAAGAGATCGACAAGGGAGACAGCAATTAGAAGCGCATAATAGAAAGTTGGGAAAGAAGTCGAACACGCATTGAGGGACCAACCTTCGATGCTATCGTGTGAATCAAGCTAGACTTGTTCCAACAATAGCCTCAAAATTTCCTTAAAATGGTTCGAAAAAATAATGCATAGGCTCATGGTTGGAGATCCTGGTTGTCGAGTTTTTAGAAATATTTTTTGGGCTGTTGTGTTCGGGTATAATATCTTGTATGAAAATGAAATTCTTAGGCGTTATAAAACAAGACTAGAATTTCGTTGCATTTATCCATCAAACGCTTTCAAATCAGTTCGACAATCTCCAAGTTGCACTACTCCTTTGAGAAAGGAGTGAAATAGTAAAACTTCAGTGCAAACATTGTAAGATTGAGTTACATATGTCGGATTCCATATCGGTTCGCGAACCGAAATCGTACTGGGAACGCATTATTTTGCGACTAATATGTATTGAGTGCCAGGTTAGCAAGCCTGAGGCCGACCCCGCTGGCACTCAATACATATTAGCCCTTCTACCCCTCTCCTAATTACTCGAGTAGGTCTCGAACAATTACAAATATAACTTTTCTGAGAAACAAAGTTTCTAGTTCTCATAGAACTTCTCGAAAAAGACTTTCAATTGTTCTAGTCCTGTTTCGTATAATCGAAGTAAAAGTAGGTGTTGGCAGATTAATACAGGGTTACTTTACGAAAAGCTAAGGTGCAATACGAATAAAGTATAAAGTAAGGCTAAATGAGCTATATGCTTTATTATATTACTAAGAGTTTCATTAGCTAATAGGAAGCCTCTATTTCCTATCACGTGCTAGCGCTTACTTCGCTTACTCGAAAATTTTTATACTTTAGAACTTCTTTCCTAAAACAACATTTTTCTATAATACTATAAATAGCTTAAAGCACTCCTATAATGTTAAACCGAAGAGCCTATAACCTTAGTCTTAAAGTAAAAGCCTAATTTATTAAGATAAAGAACGTTAAAGGTATTAATAAAGTAATAAAATAATAAATGTTAGTTATATAAGTAATAAAACTGATTAGGATAAAGTAGTATAGAAGTAGAATAGAGAGAATATATTACTAAATAGAGAGGACAAAGACGAAGACGAAGACGAAGATAATAAGAGCGATGACGATTCTAGGAATAGCTTTAATTATTCTATATAATTATAATATAAATTATTACTTTTTATACTAAAAGGCTACATTTTAGTACTATATTTATATACTTTTATACTTAAAATTTATCCTATAATAACGCTAACAGCTATATTACGCTTTACGCCAAATGAGCGTTTCGTAATACTTTACGAAACGTAATAATAAGCATCCCTACTTCTGAGCCCGACAGGAATTCTGACACCTGGCTCGGCAAGCATCGGTTTTACAAAACATCCACAGCGGAAAGAAGCTCTAAACGAACGAACCCCTTTCTTTCCAAAACTCTTGACATCTTGACAGAAAAAAATTCTCTCCTTGGCACTAAACGAGTACCGAGCGCATCTGCCGAGGCATGACGTAAAGGAAGCTTTCCAACCCGTCGGAAATATATAAGAAGCGTAACTGCCATGCCCTGCGTGGCAACTATGTTTTGTCAGCTCAGCTCGGAAGAACGGTTTCTTGGGACGGACGGGGTTACGGCTTTTTCATAAACCTAATCCACCCCCTTTCTTGAGGATTCAGCTCGCCCTTCGGATGTTTATGGGGTGTTTTGAGATTGGAGAAGCTGCTCAGCCTCAGCCTGCATTGTTGGCTCGGCGATTCGGCTCTAGAAGGTAAAAGTCTGTAATGAAATCCACCAGGAGCCGGGTCGACGGCACTTTTTGGGAGATAAGCTTTCGGGAGGGCAGTCCGATTTCAGAGTCTCGTCATTGTGCAGATCTTATGCATCGTCACCACCACAAGGTCTTTTTTTGTTAGAGAAATTTAAAACGTACTTTCGCTTAAAATTAATTATCCTGAGAAACATGAATTGATATCGGGCTATTTTTGTGTTGCTACGGGCGAAACGTAGTATCGTACGTACTACTCGTTCCCGAGAAGTGTTGCTGACATTCATAAGTGCGTACGGAATCTGCACAGTTAGTTATCTCCGTCGTCATGGATTTGCCCGTTTAAGCTGCGATCTGATTGCGGCCCAAGCTTTTGACGACGCCACTATGATTGGTGTCTTTTGCCCGCATACGACTCCACCCATATCCATTACCTACCTACCTATTGGGCATGGACTCCACAGTGGCCCCACCAGACGGGAGTCCCATCGGCACCCCATCGGCCAAAGTTCAGAGCGAAAGTCCATTTCCATCTCCATCCATCCCCATCTCCATCTCCATCTCCATCTCAGCCTGCTGCGCTGCCCGCGCACACTTCCTTCCATTGCTTCTCTTAATTCTTAATTCCATAGTGGGGCGAGTGCTTCCGAGCGGGATTAGTAATAGTTCTCGGCCTCGGCCTTGACGCTTGACTTGCAATAAATAACCACTCTCTCCGCATCTGCAAAATCCCCTTCAACCACTGCCATTGTGCCGGATACAACAACAACAACAACAAAAGGAATTGTATAGAGTAAACCGCCACAATGAATGCCGTCGATCAGAACATGATGCGCAACGAGCGGGATGCTTCCCCAGAGCGATTCCCCGTACCAGCAACAACAACAGCCCACGCCCAAACCCACAATCGCCTGAGCCACGAAATCGAAAGAATACCAACAGCTTCTTCCGCTTCCACCTCCTCCTCAGATGCCACCCGATCACAGAGACAGCGGGAAGGTAGCTTGACCAGAGTACCAACACAACGAGATCTCGAACGACACTCAACAGCACTAAGCAGAATACATACAGCCAGGAGTCAACACGCAGGCACCATTGGACGGTCACCCACCACCAAAAGCAGAGATAGCCGGAGACCTTTACCTGAAATGGGAATGGGAAAGTCCCTTCCACCAGCTTTACCAGATAGAGAGGAATATGTTGTGGAATTTTCTGGCCCGGATGATCCCATGCACGCCCAGAATTGGCCCATGAAGAAAAAGTACGTTGCCAATGGCTCTCCATACAATGGTATCCAATGCTAATTCATACCCCAGAATTCTCACGGCCGCCATGTTGGGATTCACAACCTTCGTCTCTGCCTTTACTTCGAGTATATTTTCAACGGCCACGGTTGCCGTCTCTTCACAATTCCACGTTTCCACCGAAGTTGGTTTGTTGGGTCTATCATTTTACGTTTTGGGTTTCGCTGTGGGACCCCTCTTCTGGGCGCCTCTCAGTGAGTTGAAAGGAAGGCGACTACCACTTGTTGTTGGCATGTTCGGATTTTCCATCTTTCAAATCGCTGTCGCTGCGGGAAAAGACTTGCAAACAGTTTTGATATGCAGATTCTGGGGAGGTCAGTACAAATAATTTCTTGGAAGCGAAATGTCCAAAAGCTAACATTTTTTAATAGGTATTTTCGGTGCCTGCCCTCTTGCAGTCGTAGCAGCAGTCTTCTCCGATATGTTTGATAACAGAACTCGAGGAATGGCCATCACTGTCTTCTCCATGACAGTCTTCACTGGTCCTCTCCTCGCTCCATTCATCGGTGGATTTATTGTCAACTCTCACCTTGGATGGCGCTGGACAGAGTGGATCGTTGCCATGCTGGGATTCGTCGCCTTCTTCCTCGACTTTTTCTTTCTCGAGGAAACCTACCCACCAGTCATCCTCATTCAAAAAGCCGAAGAACTCCGTCGCAGAACCAAGAACTGGGGCATCCACGCCAAGCAAGAGGAAATCGAAATCGACTTTCGCGAGCTCGTTAACAAGAATTTCAGTCGTCCTCTACGAATTCTCGTCTCGGAGCCCATCGTGCTTCTCCTTTCCATCTATATGTCCTTCATCTACGGACTGCTCTATCTTTTCCTCACAGCATACCCCATCGTCTTCCAACAAATTCACGGAATGAAACCTGGTATCGCGGGTCTTCCATATTTCGGTATGGTTATCGGTATGGTCATAGCCGGAATCTACGTAATCCTCACCCAACCATCATACAACAAAAAGCTCCTCGCAAACAACAACGTCGTCGTCCCAGAATGGCGCCTTCCCCCTGTGATCGCAGGAGGAGTCTCCTTCACCCTAGGACTCTTCTGGTTCGGTTGGTCCGGGTACAAAGAGTCAATCCACTGGATTGTCCCAACTCTCTCCGGTCTCTTCACCGGCTTCGGCCTCCTTGCCATCTTTTTACAATCTCTTAATTACATCGTCGACGCCTATCTTATGTTCGCCGCTTCGGCTATTGCGGCGAATACTCTCCTGCGATCGATCGCTGGTGCTGTATTCCCTCTTTTCGCGACTTACATGTTCAAAGGATTGGGTGTCAACTGGGCTGGCACTCTTCTCGGATGTGTGGCGGCGCTCTTGGTGCCTATTCCTATCTGCTTCTATATTTATGGTTCTCGCATCCGTCAAAGAAGTTCGTTCGCGCCTACGGGGCCACCACCTGGATCGAGCGATGAGGATGAGAACGGGGCGGCGGTGGGGGAGGAGAAGCGGGGTGAGAATGCTGTTTAAGCGATCATCTTGCTGTATTTGTAAGGATACTACTTTGCATTTTTTCTGTTTTATTTTTTGTCGATATTTTGGCTCCATGACGGACACAAGTCTTCCTTTTTTTCATATGGGCGAGGCGTTTTGGGGAAGGGGGATTCTTTTAGATTACTTTGATACCAGACTCTTGATTTTGATCTTGAGCGTAGAATTGTGGGGATGCTGTTGTAGCATGAGAGTTGAATATTACTGGGGAAACATAATGTCAAATATTAAAAACGTTTTAAACTATGTCTGTGTCTATCAATTCTTCTCGTGTCCTGTTGCATGGGTCCTTTCCTGTTCCAAATCATATCTCAGGTCTATCGGATGTGGTCCTGTTTACCAAGCTAAAAGGAGTTTGGGCTAGAATGCGACCCAGGTCATCTGGTCGAGATGTATGTTTATGATAGTTCAAGAGTAGCATAGCACTGCATGGGCGCATATCTGAGCATGCTACTTGGCGTAAGTGCACCACCTAGACCAATCAACATTACCCACCGAGATTTGGTTCATGCCTCTCATGATGGTGGAATTGACGTTATGGTATTGGGTTGGGTTGGGTTGTGTGAGCTGTGTGAGCTGTGTGAGCTATATTTGCGTCCAGAGAGAGGATTCAGAAATGGGGATGTGTTGGGGTTATATTAGGTCAGCTTAGACTATGGTTTTTAAGGATGGAAGGACAGGTAGGTAGGTGGTGGGTGCGGTTCTTACCATCGAAGAGGTGTCGAAGAGGTGTCGAAGAGAGGTTTATTCGCTTCTGGTGTTGTTTTGTCGCTGCTAATGCTAATTAGTATGTATACTTGAGGACTTTACCCCCTCGACTTTACAGGGAAATTCAAGGGGATGATCTAGAGGGATTTGAGAAACGTCTCGTCTTTTATCGCCGTTCTGTTCCTTTGTGTGCTTCCTGCTCTTGTCGTGTTGAGAGGGGTGAGCGTTCAGGGTGTTTTTAGCTTTTGAGCGAGCGGCCTTGAAGGGGAGGCGATGAAGGATATTGTACTTTTGATACCCCCCGTCCTAGGAGAAAACGAGAAGAATCATGTCGGGAGGGGAGTTGTGATGGGATGGGATGGGAAGGAAGAGCTGGCTGGACTTGATCTTGACTCTTTTGGGGGTATGTTCAAGCTTTTTCGGGTGGTCGTGATTCTATTGTTCTCTGGGAGCGTGGGGGGGGCCTAGGAATCGGGGGTTTGACCTAGGTTTCAGCTTTTTGGTTCCTTTTTTGTTTTTTTGTTTTTTTGTATTTTTTTTTGTGGTTGGGGGTATATATGTGAGAAAATTTGAGCGCGGGGAGATGGATTTGTTTGTTGTCGTTTCTTGGCTTTTGGTTCTTTGGCTTCTTGTTTGGGGACTGTGAGTGAGTGAGGTATTAATATGGATTCGGGCTGTGCGTTGGTTTGTGTTGGTTCAACTTGGTTTTAATTATGTTGGGATTTGGGAGGTAGCATGATGGGAAGGTGTTCTGGCGCGGGGTTTACGACGAGGAGGATCTGGGAAGGGAATGCGCTTTTTTCTTTCTTTTTTTCTTATAGAAAGGGGCTTAAGTGTGAGGGGCGTGAGTATGAGGGGCTGGGGGGGTTGGTCATGGGTTTATGTTTATATGTTCTCACTGGTATTATCGCAGCTCCCGGTGAAGTACTCTCTGTTTTTTGTTGGTTATACCTCCCCTTTATCTAGGAGGTTTTAGGAGAATTGGGACATGGGTTTTTTAGATCTTCGAGGTCTTAGAAAATAGTTCCTACTATTTTGAAGTGCTTTTTAGGTGTGCATGTGCTGAGTGGGAAAGGGAGAAGCTTGACACCCCAGTGAATTGGAACGCGTTGAAGTAGTTACTTCACTCCACTAATTCCAGGATTCCGTCACGGGGAAGAGGGATTTGAAAAGGACTCCATAGAGTCAAATGTCAAAGCTAAGCCAAATGATCGAGATTGGCGAGAGGGGATTCTAATTCCCCCGGGGGGGGGGGGGGAAGAGTCTAGCTAACTACCCCCGCGGGGGACAGCCCCCTTGCACCACTAAAACTACAACTTCTTTTTCACAAATATAATTAAAACATAAGAAATAAATAGTATAAA